>JBBPOC010001074.1:0-11771 GCA_038091235.1 Tylopilus rubrobrunneus | reverse complement strand
GTGAGGGGGGACGCTGCTTGGGGTGCCCGAGGAGACCGGGGGCAGGCCACTCGAAGTGGAATTGTCGCCACCATGACCGTCGACGGCGCGATGAGCAACATCCGGGACGGCTACAGCTGCAGCAACGCCGAGGAAGACAAACGCAACGAGGGCTGAAGCAATACGCATGATGATGTGAAGAGCAAGCTCGAGGAAGAATGATCTGCTGAGTGGACTGAAGACCTTCAAGTTGGGGTATGTCGTTCGATGCTCTCAGCTTTTATACATCCAGAGAAGTGAGAAGAAGGGGGGTCTTAGGTCCACATCGGGTGGCAAGACACAAAGACACTTGGAATCCGCAGTCGTGTTGGCGTTTCATGTTGCTTTATCCATGCTTCAACAATGGAGATGTCATGAGAAACCACCGCCCCTGCGAATTCTGCGAGCGATGGGTTTATCGCCAGATCAGCCGATGCTGTGATGGATCATCCTCATCGATCCGGCAGTTAAAGTCGGTATTATGACCGCTAGAAGAAAAAAAAGGAAAGTGAGAGAGAAACACTGCGCTCAAATGGAGACGATGGCAGGTGCACCGCTGAGCTATGGCCACTGGTGAAAATTAGATGCATTCATGCAGTCACTTTGGGCCATGGATGGGACGACATTGTCAGTATGATTGCGGCGAGGGGGCATGTGTGCGAATTAGAACTTCAGCGCAGCCTATCAGAAGCTCGATTACCGAAACGCACCCACATGGCTACAGGGATACTGCGCGCTGCGCACCTTAGAATCCCGTCGTGACAGCGAGGAAAAACGATTTCGCCTTGTTACAAATGGACGGTGCGTGGCGATCGGGGGGTAATCCAGGTTGCTCCTTCGAAGCTCGAAGGTGGAACACGTTTGCTGTCTTGCGCGCAGGTGGTCAAATTCTGCCGACGCCATCCATTGCAAACTTGCAATATAAAAAGACGATGGATGGCCCAGGGGAATGAGCATTGATTTCGCAGGTTCAACTTCTATGATGCAAAGTCGCGACGATGCCAAAAGTAAACGTTCCGTTCTACAGTGTCCGATGAGGAGCGTCCGATGTCCGGAATCACCTTTGGGCCAGCGAATACGCGATGCAGACTCAGTACCGTGCTGCGGAGATGCTTGCGGTAGGAAACATCGTCGCCAGAACGACGGTCAAGCTCTCGTGGAAAGCGACTGCTGCCGGTGAGTGAATTCCAACATCGCTTGAAGTTTGGGAGACAGACACGGTTGCACTCCGACTATTTATTCCCAATTCAGCTTGTGTCTTGACCGTGCGCAGCTCTTGATGAAGTTCAGCGATGCTTCCCCGAGTCATCCTGTGGACAACCCAAACGTTCAAGTTTGCGACGTGGCACAGGGGAAGCACCGGAAAAGGTAGTGACTCACCCCGCAATGTCGCTACCACTAGGCTCCAGCAGGATCCGAATCTGCCCACTGGCAGGTGTACGGGTCGGGAATGCTTATGCGGGTAAGTTAGATCATCGAACTACCCTGTCCGAGTCTGAATCACTGCAGCCAGAGCCGCGATTCGGCGAATATAATTTATGCGGAGTGCCAACTGCAACTCTTTCCGAGCTGGCACTAAAAGGCTCCGGTTAGACGATATCGCAAACCGTGCATTTACCAGCAGCCAGGTAAATACAATGGTATAACGCCACTTCTCCCAGCCTGCAGTCGCAATATGGTCGAGCACCACCCGACAGACGACTGTTTTCAAGCATGGATGGGTTTTCATCTTCTGAGGCGTACCACCTCAAGTTATAAAGAACTTGAAAGTGATCATCTGAATTACTTAGCCAGGGACTCTAGGGCATAGCACTTGTTAGAATGGAAACTCGGATTGATCAAGCATCTACTGTATATCTATTGTACGGATACCTTCCATCAAATCGGTCAACGATGTCTCCTGTCGAACCCGGACCATGATCAAACTGTCCGTGGCCACACGTCTGTACTGCGCACGTGTCACCGGCGAGAGCAGCAATGCACCAAATGGTTGCTTGAGCCGCACGATAAGCCGCAGCGCGCGTGTCCCATGGTCGAACAAGGGTTCATCACACGCAAAATCGAGGTCGACGAGTGGACTGATCCAGGGATGGATAAGTAAACATTTCTGGCCAGACAACTCGTCCGTAGTCTGGATCTCAACGTCTCCAAGCATCGGGGATGTCCCACGATAGATAGGGACATCGGATTCGCCTTCGTGTTGGAAGAGATCGGAGAGGGGGAAAGTGATACAGGGGAGTCGGAGTCGGCCAGCAACAAGGGACAACGGAGGAAGGTTGTGGCACTGCTCGTAGATCGCCGCAGCTTCTGAGAGGCTCAGGACGGATCTGCGCAACGTCTTGACCAAGGCTTCCATGTTGTCTGTCACCATCGGTGCTAGAACGTGTGGTGGAACAATCTGATCGTACACACCGAGGTCGGAAGGGAGGTAGCTGTGTTGACCCCCAGACCTGCCAGTCCAAGCGAGAAGTGTGACGTTGTCCGAGCGCGTCAGGATGTGTTCTAGGAGCCGACCGATCGCTTGATTCCCCTCGCCATAGACGACCGGGAGTGCAACATTAAAGATCCCAAACAACGAGTAAGCTCTGTCCTCCTCGCGGGTCGTTCGACGCTTCGATGCAAGAAAGAGCTTCTCGCGGGCCCTTCCAAACCCCGGTTGAAGAGTGACCAACTCCTTTGTCCCGAAGTTCATAGCCTGTTCCATCTCCGAGAGGATGACCAGTGATTCCTTGTGGTTGAACATCTGCAGTCCGAGGTAAGGTTGCCAGTCTTCTGTGTAGAACTGGACAACATTGGAAGCAAGATATTCTTGGTATGTCCACCCACGCGTGTTCCAAATGCTCCGCCATAGAGAACCCTTCGCCTGCGACTTCGAGGATACACCGATGAGGTGGACGACAGTGAGTGAGGAGCCGCGATACCATCGAAACATGGCGACAAGCGACTCCTGTTGCACTGCTTTATCGAGTTGGTTCACGCAGCACGTGTCGCTCCATGCCCACCTGAACCCAAGTGTATGCACAAGTATGCAGAAGTTCTTCAGCTTGCTGAATGCTGGAGAAGCGGGGAGCTTGTAAATCGAGAGATTTTCGACAGTTTGGGATGTGGGTTCATGAGGCTGCCACCTGTGAGACAGCATGACATAGCGGTAGAATTCTTTCACTTCTTTCCGGATGCGTGCATGATCGAGCTGGCTCGGAGTCGTCATGGATGACCGCAGCTCATCATAAATCGGCAACTCCTCGAATTTTGCTGCTTGTCCCGTCTTATCATAGAGATCACCAGTGACAGTGTCGATGAGCACGCGTGGCATATCCTGAATGGTCTCTTCGACTACTTCTCGAATTGCGGACGTCGCGTCGACATACCGGTGACGAAGGTCTATATGGACCTAATCAATATCCCCCACTGGCGAAATGTGGTAGAAATGACTCGCCAGAGAGTGCCGTATCATGGTCGAGGATTGAGAGCATCACTTCGAATGCTTCGAATGCTTCGCTGAAGTGCCGCATACCGTGTAACGCAGTGTGCTTCCCTTCGTACCCTATATAGGACGAAGGGTCGAGCTCAACGATCTGAGAACATGGATCAGCATTGCCCTCGTGGAATCTTGAATGGAATACGAACCTCGCTGCTTTTCCTGAAGAGGATGTCATTGAAATTCGTCGGATCGAGTTTCAAGGCAGTCGAGTAGTGTCCTATTGCTTCTTTGTGTCTCTTTGTGTCCCTTGCCATGTCACCCAGCTTCTCTAGCTTCTCGGCCAAACGCACACGAAAGTCTAGGGAGGTCTTTTAGTGGGTCACTACTCTGGTGCCATGGGTAGTTCTCACCATGTTCCCATTGCATGCGCTCATCATGGGTAGCATCGTCTGTAAGTTCATCATGCGCCTGTCGAAAACATTCGACGGCCTCCGCAAGCCGACCATCATCTTCCAAAGTGCCGCAGATAGTGCGGTATACTGTCAACCTCGGAACCTTGAACTGAACCAAAAATAGGTTACCATCCCACATGCAACTGATCATAAAGAATACACACCTTGGATGCGGCGTTCAATGCTTCTTTTCCCGGGCCCCGAGCCAGCATCTTGCTGGCCCACTTTGTTAGGACCGGCGTTGAGAAACGGAGTGACAATGCAGCAGAGTAGGCTGAGACAGCTTCGTCCTGCTTATTGGCATTTGATGCCTCGTCTCCAACCCTCTCAAGTGCAGTGACGCAGCGGTGCGTAAACTCTAACGACAAAGATTGAGTACCCAATGTCGACTCACTATGCCCAAACTTACTGTCCAGCCAATCGGTAACTGACATATTGGCTCTTACATCCTTGGATAATGTATTCTCTAGCTCGAGAAGAGAGCGTACAGCATCGTATATGCGGCCTTGAGAATAGAGGGATTCGCATTCGAACCTCTGCTCGTGCACGGAGTTGATCCGGATCGATAGATCAGCTTTCTCCTCAGCCCGGGAAAGTCGGACGCGCAAATCCTGGGTGGTATGTTCGAGAGATGCAATTTTGGTTTCTGGCGAAAAGTTATGAGTGAAACACAAGTCGGGGGAGCTTGTATGGACGCACGGGAGCTTTCAAGCTGGACATGTAGGTCTTGGATAGTTTGCTCGAGAGATGCGATTCTTTTGCCTGCAACAAGTATGTAGGGAAGTACATCATACGACGCTTGATAGACGCACCGGAGTACTCGTCCCATGCCGGAAGCAAGTTGATGCATTCGCCGAAGCTATCTGCCTCCTGGTTGACCGTACGCTGGGAGCCGAGGAGCCGCAGACGATGTTGTTGTGCGTTTTCATCGTGGTTCGTTCCTAGTTCGTCTGGACGACACAACGCAGTGAGAGGAAGGCGAGCAAAAGGAGTGTAGGAACAGACCTGGTATGGTTTCATGGGTTACCGCTCCAAATGATATTGGCACACAAGGGTTATCATTTTGTTGCTTGGCTGTGCTCTGAGAGTCAGCGAGTTCGTCGCGAAATCCCCAGACAGTTCTTCGGAGAGAACTAATGGGAGGATTGACACAGGATAAGGTGACGGTGACAAAGTTTTTTCCACAGACGACGAGGTCGTTTATGTCTGAGAAAGCCATGGACCAAATAGGATGATCGTACTGGATGACAGACCCGATTTGCCGGCCAGTCGTGGTGCTCCAGAACGAGAGCGACGAACCGACCGAGGCCGCGATGAACGCGCCACTCCTTTCCAGAGAGATGCACTTGACAATATTGTCACTGCTGTGGATGGGCCATTTTGATAGCGTGGTCCCGTTGGATGGGTCGAGACAGTGGGCGTTGCCGTCTTTAGATAAAGCGAAGAGCTGGTTGCTATCTGACCAGGTAAATGATCGGTTAGAAAAGGGATCGACTGTGATTGGAGCGCTGGAGATGAGGTCTCCGTTCTGACTGTTGTAGACGCGAACAGAGTCATCCCACGTGGCGGTGGCCAGCAAGCATCCGTCGGGTGAGAATTTCACTCCGGCCATCCAATAGTCATGTTTCAACTCGAGGAGTCGTTCGCCAGTCGAGAAAGACCAGACACAGGCAGTCTTGTCTTCCGATCCTGTCGCGATTTTCGTCCCATCGAACGAGATGTCGACTGCACGCACCCACGCCGAGTGTGCCTTGAATTCGGTCTTCTTTGCGCCGTTCGCCGCATTCCAAACGGTCACCATGCCACTCCCTGTCCCGCTGACGATCCACTGTCCATCGCGTGACACCGCAATGTCCCAAATGCTACTCCCTGCGTCCATTGGCGCTCCCACTTCGGTGCCCTCTCGAATGCGCCATTTTCGAATCTTGCCTTCGTTGTCACCGCTCGCGACATGCTCTCCATCAGCGAGGATTGCGACTGAAAACATTGCTGCTCGACAATCGATCTTGATTCGTTTTGCTCCCTTTTCGTGAAGAGGAATCAGTCTTTGCAATCAACTCGTCGAAAATTGGGTTATCAATCACCTTGTCTACATCCGAGTCATATTCGACCGTCTCCGTTTCTGCTTGCTGGCTGTTTTGTGAGAAACGTCGGTTATCATTATCCTCTGTTTCTGTGAGCATCATCCGATCGATCGACTTGTCTATTCACTCACTTCGCTGTCGCAGGCCTGCCCTTGAAGACATACCCAGCTAGAGGTGATGCAAGTAGACTGCGTGGTCGTCGACTAGCACGCCAGGTGAGCCCACGGTATTGCCTGCCCACGCCCACGTGTCTCCTTAAAATTATCGACTAGTCATCAACTCGCACGCATAGTCTTCCCGTGCCCTGGGTGCTTTTTTTATCCAAGTGAATGTAACCTCGATCATCATCAATCTGATCAACCGCGATTTGCACTTCAGTGCACTCATTGCTAAATCACTCTAGTGTCACATCGAACGCATAGATTCACGCGCAAGCATGGTCTGCAACACCTGCATCATGTAGGTCTGAGGAAGATCGTCATTCCCTGGACGGTCTCGTGTTCATCGTCTAATCGACTGACTTGTCCATTCACTCACTTTTCTATCGCAGACCTGCTTTTGAGGAGATACCCACCTAGACGTGAGCTGTGTGGTCGTCGACTAGGCACACTAGGTAAGACAACAGTGTTGCCTCCTTGCACCCACGTGTCTCCTCATCGAATCAAGTCACACACAGGATCACTTCGTGCCTGGGTGCTTCTCTTAACCCAAATCAGTGTAACCCTCGACCCTACCATCTCTGATCAACCGAAATTTGAGCTTGTCGTTAAACTCCTCCAGTGACATTGGTCGCATGGATACATGCCCAAACACGCCTTTCATACTCGTCCACGACACCCACCATGCAGGCCTGGGGGTGACACATTCGTTTCGTTTTCTTGTGGCTCTTTCTTCAGGTCAGACCACCGTGAATATTAATTTCCAGGTTGGCTCGATGGATGCACTCAGGCTGCTGGCGATGGCGAAAGGCTGCGCTACCACTGGGAGGCTATGATCCGCAACCTTTCGGCGGGGTAGAACCGATTGTAAATCCATACGAAGCGGGCGCGGAGAAAACATGTGTGTTTTCGTTGTCCCCCGGTCTGGCACGTGCGCTGACATGCCGCATCAGGATTGTGGATCAAAGTTATGATTTATGTGAGGCGATTCGACGGGTTGTAGGCTCCTCTGACTTCGCTGTTCTAGTATGGCTATTAGTACTCCATCATATACTTTCAACGTTGGCTTGAGCACTGGTGTTTCTCAGAATGTGAAGCACACCGGGTTACTTGCCGGTTCTCAACAAGCTGACCATGAGGTCTTCGACGCGCAGAGATTCTCAATGGGACTTCGATGTCCCTTATGCAGCAGTAGTATCATGATGAAGGTATACCAGTCGAAGATGTCGGTGCTGATGGCTGGTTTCAGCGTGACTAACCGGCAGCTTGGTATCTCGTCGTGCTCATACACCGACACCTTGCCCTTGTTCAACCGTCTTCCTTGCGGCGACAGCGAATTTCATATAGAATCCAGTTGTACGGGTTAGTGTAGGAATGCAAGACACAGCATCTGAATTTCAATGTACCCTCGTCTGGCTACTAGTACTAATCCGACCTTCTCGACCCTCTCCAGCAAGGGGGTAGGAGCCTGAGCAGTATAATGCTACTTATACTTGACTTATACCAGGTGATTTATCGCACATTCCATCGTTCCAGGGCGGACCGTGACGCGGATCGGGCGATCAGGCTGTTTACCGCGTATTTACCACCCGAGTACTCGGGAAGGGCCGGCAGAAATCTTGTCAGTTGCAGGTTTGTCATAACGAGATAAGCCTTGCAGTGGGTTATTACAGGGTTATGGGTTTCGAGGAAGAGTGAACATACATAGGCAAGTATGACTAGAGAGCCAGTATCTCGCTATGCACTGTATCACCACTGAAAGCAGTCTACTTGGCATGGAAATAGTGTCAGCTTTGTCTCCTTCGTTTTTCGAAATTTCGGGTCAATGAACCTCATCCCTTCCCAAGCGAGTCCAGTATTGTCTGCTATTCGTGCTCGTACTTGTGAGTGCAGGTACCGTGAGGGGAATAGCACGGGTATACCCCGGGTGTCGGAAGCCATACCCACACCTGTACCTGGCAAAGCTCGTACCCGTACCCACGGCGGATATACCTGTGGAGTATGAGTGGTAGGGAGAGACGGCAAGGGCTCGCGTACAAACGCAAACACGAAAATGAAAATATCGTGTTCGCGCTCGCGTTTGTAGGCGAATGGGAGTTGATGCGGAGGAAAACAAGGGCGACGTGGTGACGCATCGTCGTCGCGTCGTCACGTTGACAGGAGGAGGGTGGGTGAAGGCGCAACTTCGTTGTTATGTCACGGCGTAGTGGGTGCGGACAAGATAGTGAGGGCGTGTTGTCATCACGCTGGAGGAGGAAGGGTGGGCGAGGGCACGGCCTCGTCATCGTGTCGTTGATGAAGGGAGAGCGGGAGCTCGACTATGCGCGTGCGATCGACGACGAAAACCATCAGCACACCACCGTGACAACAGTCGTCGACGACGTACCTGAGAGACTCGCCAGCGTCGCCTGAACTGCCCGACAAAGCCGCGCAGCGCCCGAATGAATACCAGAGCTTGCAGTTCGAGGGGAGAGGAAGGTACCGACGAGCTGCGATAAAGCACGTACCGATGACAACGCGCTCACGTAGAGGGCATATAGCTATCACGAGGATGATGGCAGCGAGCCAATGAGGCTAAAGAACGCATCAGAATATGCGCGCAAACGATTGGAGTGCAGGAGCCAGACTCACATAGGAGGGTTCCAGGCGATCCAGGCGACCCGGGAAACAAAGCGGACGCGATGGTAGGATCCAGCCGCGACGAAGACGCTAGGTGCGTGCCTTGAAGCTGAAAAACGTGTGAGAGCATCAGCGAGAACGCTTGGAGTGAGTTGTGGAGCTCCAAAGGCCCCAGACAAGCCGAGCAACGGAGCGGTGGCGCCAGGGCATCAGGAAAGGTCCTAGAAACGCCAGGAACAAGCGCATTGACGAGATGGACTCACCATGTCCAGGTAGAGCCTCAGAAAGTCATTTGGGCGATCAGGGGGAGTCGGGACGTGTCGAAGGCAATTCGGGCGGCGCAAACATTGTATACGGCGGTGAATACGATGGGGAAGGTCCCAGGAACAAGGAAAACGAGCGGTCGTCGAAACGAACGCACTATGTTGAAATACAGAGCCAGGAGACCAGGAGGATGACCAGGAGGCGATGGGAGCTGTCGAGAGTAATTGCAAGCGCAAAATTGATGGCGACGGCGTCGTATACGGTAGGAGTGGTGGCAGGAAGGGTGGTGCAATGAGCATAGCGCGCCGGAGGGTAACTCGGAGGTTGTTTGGTGCGTCGAGTGATGTTCTGGCTGCGATTAAGTCGTTTGAGGTGTGAATGGGTTGTTAGGGTTGTTTGGGCTCTAGGTGGGTTCTTGCGTCATGGGCAGGTCATTTGGGGGGTAGGGATAGGCAGCGTACGAGCAACCTTAATGCCTGTGCCAGTGGACGGGGTGGGCGTGAGTGTAAATGATTCAGAGTCCAGACTGCTGCCCGAATCGCCGTGAGTCGCGACAGGCCGTGCACATCAGCAGATGCGTGGATGATGGTGAACAAAAGGTGTGCGGGCAAGGGAATGGGCGAGAGCCAAGTGGGCGAGGCGAGGGGCGAGGTAGTGCAAGGACCAGGAGGAGGCGAGGTGCAACGTGTCGCCGGCGTCGGGTGGTGACGTGACACAAGGACGAGGGTGAAGGTGGCATGGTGTGGTGTGGCGAGCCGAGGGCGAGACAAGCGAGGTCGGGGTGAGGGTGAAGTCAGGCGGCGCGAGACAAGACGAGGCGAGACGAGGTGAGGGCGCACTTGCAAGCACATCGGGCGAGGACGGGATGAGGTGACTCGGGGCGCTCGTGGTGCAAGGTGAGGATCAGGGCGAGCGCGAGGCAATGGCGCCCACATTGTCTGCCCTTTATACCCGTGCGAGCGAGCAGGTGCAGGCACGAGATGGTGCAAGGGTGACCGGTGACCGATGATCATGCATTGATGGCCAGGGCCTTGGCAAGGCATCGAGATACACGAGTGAGTATGGCAAAATGAACCCGGGGTTCTCCGACGTGACCTAACTAACGCACAAACGTGCAAACGCGTGTTTGTTTCTACTGTATCAGCTGTCACAACATCAACTTGAATGGCAAAGCTGGATCCATAGTAAGAATGGTAAGTTGTGACTTCATGTTAGTGGTAAATATGTCAATTGGCTTGCAGGATGCGTTATTACCGCGCAATCCACTCTGTAGCATCCCCACACGGATATTACGCCAGCACCTTTGAACCTACTAATAGGCCATTAGGTAAGGAAAGTCACCGAGCCAGTATAAAACGGACAACTGCAATGGTTCCAATAACACCGCACTTGTCGCGCTCGGCTCTCCTCTATCCCACAATGTCAACGGCTGTTGGGAGCGAAACCCTTGGCCACCCTGTTCCACCGTTCAACCAACATGCCATCGTCGCCTCGCTCCCAGCATGGAGAGATAATATCGGCTTTCGAATGGAAGAGAAACGTGTCATGAGTGCGATGATCGCCGGATACCCCAGGTTTTTCATACCTTTGATCGTTAGAGAAGTACGTGTTGCAGAAAAACTTGATTTGGTCCATTCTGATTCCGTTTAGCTTGCCGCGATCTGCGAACAGAAATATGCAGTAGACGGCGAAAAGTGCATGTTATTTCCGTGCAAACGGAATGCGGAAGAGTGTCAGAAGTTTATACTTAACCAAGTTGCACCCTCGAGGACTCCAGCTCCCATCAGGCTGCTTCAGTATTCCATCTGTCCTGAGGACTCCCCTGTCGAAACGCGTCAATGTCCCGAGCTGCACATAGCTCTCCTTCCTGGTAACCTGTTTCGGATCGCAGCGCAATTCTGGAGATACACTGGCCTGGGTGTCTCCTCCCGGTACGCGGAGTATTGCCTCTCTCTTTTACCTGGTCAAGGCAAGCTCGCCCGAGGCTTACCAGGAGTATTGTCAACCATTGACGTAACGAACCATGCCGGAAGCGCAAACTCCGAACAACGAAACTCACTTCTTAGTTCTGGCAAACTCGCCAAGCAGGTCCTGCGTAGACGCATAGCCAAGCTTCTTACCACGGGCGATGTAGAAGACGGTCCGCAGGGTCCTCACGCTGACATCGACGCTCCTAATACGGGTGTTCATGATCTCCGTGAAGGTGACGTATATCTCTTCCCCACGGGGATGGTTGCGATTTGGAATGTACACCAGCTTTGTCTAAGAGCATTGGCTCCAGCCAAGAGTGTTTGTTTCGGGTAAGCTCGTTTCCCGTGTCAGCCTCAGGGTAGGATCTGATTGATTCTTAGATTTCTGTATGTCGACACCCTCAAGGTCGTAGAAGGATGGGGACCTGGCGTCCATTTCTTCGGCCATGGCCTTGATTCGGATATGGATACCCTGGAAAAGCTCCTTGCTGAAGAATCCCGCCGAGAACCAACGAAGCCCCCGATTCTCGCCCTCTTCACCGAACTTCCATCGAATCCACTTCTCTGGTCACCAGATATGCCCCGCCTCAGAGCACTCGCAGATAAATACAATTTTCCGCTGATAATTGACGACTCCATTGGGAACGCCGTCAACGTCGAGCTACTGCCATACGCAGATATTATTGCTACGAGCCTGTCCAAGATCTTCAGTGGCGCAGCAAATGCCATGGGTGGCAGGTACGCTGATTTTGGCCTTCGCACGCTACTCACAGCTCTGATCAAAC
>JBBPOC010001073.1:0-11779 GCA_038091235.1 Tylopilus rubrobrunneus | reverse complement strand
AATTTGAGAACGCTTCTTCTTCATGACAAAGTAGACAACAACTGCAACAATCAACGCAAGGCCGACAACACCACCGACAACACCCCCGGCGATAGCCCCCGTTTTCGCCGCGGGAGCTCGAACTGGGCCCGAAATAGATGGAGAGGGAGTCGGTGATGCCGTAGAAGCCAAGGTCGAGATAGCAGAACCGGTGGATTGGGGGTGAGACGCAGTCGACTCGGGATTGTCTGAATAATCTATTGAGCACTTAGGCGACGGCCATAACGTGAGAACCTACCCCCAACAGATTGAGCTAGCGTGATGTTGAACGTGTTGCTCGTCTGGAGAAGAACACTCCCTTAACACAACACCAGCAGATAGTCAATACAAATCATGCATACCGTCACGTCCTGAAACGCCCACTGTGGGACCGCTGTACCATCTGGAATTCCCGGCGTGAAGCTGTTGGAATGATAAATTGGATGGGAATCGCATAGCATATAATTAACATACACCCCGGGATATACGGTCGAGCAATTGTAGTTCCACGTGCTCCAACTGACGGTGAAAGGGTCAGGACAAGCATGTGGGTCCCTTGGGCTTTCACGCTACCTGACGATGGTGTGGTTCTGGCAGAGACCACAAGCACTTATGGCGTTGTACGTGACCGAGCTACATTGACACTGATTTTGTTGATTCGCATAGGGACCAGTATAATGAGTGTTATGAGGCAGAGCAGGAATAGTAAATTCTTGTTCGACGTCAGAGCCGATGAAGAACAGGTATGGTAGGATTCCGACGTACGGCCACCATTGCAGGCACCTTGCAGGTACGCTGCGACAACACAGGGGTTCTGGTTCTTACTGTTGTCCATCTGGTCATCGAATTTCACTGTCACTCACAACTGAAACGCATCGGTTAGGCGACGTACCCAATTGAAGTCGGATAAACAAACTGCAGGCGAGGACTGAGCAAGAATGCCCACAGGACACACCGAAAGCAATGCAGAGGTGAGGATTGCGAGTGAGGACCATTGTAGTTGTCGAGGTGGCGACATGGTGAGGGGGTGAGGGGAAGAAAAAAAAGACCTAGGACCTTGCCGAGATCATATTATATGTCACGGCGTTAGCTGAGTATTAGAGGTGCTGTCCCAGGGTGGCAGATCCGTACTGCAGGTCCATCAGCACATGTCCTAGGGTCCTGTGTACCACCGCCGGGCATCAAGATGGAAGCTACTGTGTTCCGTGAAGGAACGCGATCAGCACAAAGCGACTTGTCGTTTCACTGAGGTTGGTCCTGCCCAACTTCAAAGGTCGGCTCGGCGATGACTTGTGGCTGGCTTCGCTTCTACTAGCCGATACAAATATTGGAGGTATGAGTCAGCACGGCTTCTCCGGGGAGACGTACCCTGAATGAGCGATCCGAGTGGCTGTGAGGTCTGCTGTTCGGAAGACGCGAGCTGAGACAAGTTGTAGACAGACTGACCGGACAATGGCGTAGCTGTCGCGAGAATATTACTCCTACAAGAGTCGCAGGCCATTATCTCCCGGGACAAGGAACAATTGACGCTCAACAATAACAATATTTGCAAAGAGCCTGCCAGTGGGGTATGATATATGACCGTTCGCCGACACCTGCCAGTGGGATATCAATTCATGACGTGGTCGCCAGCCGTGACGTGTCGTTACTAGTAGTAGCCGAGAACCGCGCTGATATTATGTAAGCGCCTATTACAATGAGCACGTGCTCGTTAGCTGAGTGCTCAGTGCTAGTACTACTAACTTGAATAACTGAGCCCTCTGCGCTGCCAAGCGTCGGGTGACACTGACATCCTGGACTAGTACCCCGCTACCTACCAGTGCAAGGTTTTCCATTCTGCTCACTTTGGCCCATCCGTCGTCGCCCTTAAGCCGAGTATGAAACGGGCTTCTAGTTCTGAATACGCCTTCAAGTTCTACTAGCTTCAAGACTGCATAACCGTCCTTCTGGCTTGTACACCGTTTCAGCGAGGCACAGCACCCTCTGTACCTGATAATATTGCTCTTTAATTAAGGCATCCCAACATCTAAACGTCGGACCTCGGTGCCGATCTTGAAACGAAGAAATAATACCCTCGTTCACGATAAACGACCTGCTTAACATGCTCTTGGACAAGTTGAAACTTTGGCAATGAAGCTTCCACGGCCAATACAACATATCGCAACGCTCCAATGATTGGCACCCCTCGTACACATAGAGTACATTCTCCGACGCCGCCCATCTTCAGACTTCCGGCGTGCCACGGTAGGTACCAGGACGCACCGAGTAAGTGGCGTAAGTGGCGCTGGTCGGAATGTCGTGTGTTGACCCTGTCGTTCTTGTAAGTGGCGTGAGCGGGCGTGGAGGAGGGAAAGTGGCGGGATCAGACGGGTCCTGGCCTATGATCAGACAAGGCAGTCTTCGGAAGTACCCTTTTCACTCACATAGAGCTTCGGTTGTGCCATTTGGGGAGAGAAGGAAGTAGGGGCCGTATAAACGGCGGAAGGAGTAAACTGTGTGAATGACGAAATCCGAGAACGCTTCTTCCTTATCATAACGAGAACTACGGCTGTGGCAATGAGTGCAACCCCGACGAGACCACCCACAACACCTCCGGCAATGGCCCCTGTGTTCGATGTGGTGCCCGGGGACGCTGAGCTTGAGACTGATGGCAGAGGAATAGTTGACGCCGAAATGGTGGCCGATGTTGCAATGGTAGATTGAGTGGATTGGACATGGGTTGCAGTCGATTCGGGACTGTCTGATCGGTCCGATGAGTGCTCGTGCGCTCATGTAGCGCCTATGGAAACAAAGTACGTACCACCGACAGCCTGAGCAAGCGTCACGTTAAACATACCACCCGCCTAGAGAAGAAGACACCTCAGCACAATAAAAGCAGATGGCCAACGGAAATTACACATACCGTCACGTCCTGGAACGCCCACTGAGGCACCGCTGTATTATCTGGAATATCCAGCGGGAAGCTGTTCATGGAATGGTAAGTTGAATGGGAATCACACAGCGTATGATAATTACATACCCTGTATACGCAGCTGAGCAATTTTCCTTCCATAAATTCCAGCTAATGGTACCAGTGATATGAATAATGTCATGAAGACACCTGTTTGCTGGAATTCACATTACCTGATAATTATTTGGTTCTGGCAGAGACCACAAGCGCTTATAATGTTGTACGTGACGGAGCTACACACACACTGATTTTGATTAGTTGCAGTGGGGCCAGTGTAGTGATAGGCCGGTGGGAGAGCGGGGACACTAAAGTCTTCTCGAAGCTCAGTACTAGCAGAGGACGTGGCATAATGGGAGATCGACGTACTGCCACCATTGCATACCTCTTGCAGATACGCTCCGACAAGACAGGGAATCTGTCCCTTGCTGTTGTCCATCTGGTTATTAATTCAGTCATCTGGGGCTGAAACACACTGAATGGAGTATAGGGACGTACCCAACTGAACGAGGCCAGACAAGTTGCATTGGTATATTGAGCGAAAATGCCTACAGGACCCACAGAAAGCAGCCCAGATATCACGGCGAGCGTGGACCAGGATAGATTCCTTCGTGGTGGCATGGTGAAAAGGGAACCAGGTTTCGAGATCCCGGGCTAGAGCCTATATCATACACAAGTGGGCGTCAGGGAGCCCGTTGCCCCGTGTGGAACGATGGTCCTGCGTACTAGTCTACTGGCCGGACTACCTTGTTACCGCCAGCGCGGAAGAGAAAGGCAACATGCTCCGTGAAGTCACGGTGAAGGCACTTGGGGCAAGATGGGCAAGTGTCATGCCGTGCAGAGACGGTAACTATCCCGGGCTCAGCCAGGCTCTTGACTCGCAAGTACAGAAGCCCAGAAACTGTGGGTTTAGTCCGGTGACCTAGTCGAAAGATGAGTGGATATGAATACTCACACTACTTCCAAATCAAGTCTACATCGTAGAAATCAGCTAGCTCCACGATATTTGTGTAGAAGGTCCCGGTTTTAACCGGGTGCAAGCGCAACATTCACCTGTGCGTGACCCCAGTGAAACGGACCCCACCGCATTGCCGTGTCATGCGGGGAATGACACGGACATCCGGCAACCATGTGCTTGGCTGCTAGGCTGATAGTTAGGCCTTTACAATCGGAAACGTACAGAGATATTGCCAAGTACAACACGTGGTTGCAGCTGTTTCAAGCGGAGGACGGCCGATGATTTCCAAAGTCACTTGTTTCGAGCTTTGTTTCGAGCCATTCACATTCTCGATACTTCCCGGAACTTTCCAGCGAAATTCACACTTTCCTTCTTCGGTGTCTGCCTCGA
Source organism: Tylopilus rubrobrunneus (assembly GCA_038091235.1). Taxonomy (NCBI): domain Eukaryota; kingdom Fungi; phylum Basidiomycota; class Agaricomycetes; order Boletales; family Boletaceae; genus Tylopilus; species Tylopilus rubrobrunneus. The sequence goes on along the minus strand of JBBPOC010001073.1, from coordinate 7,466 downwards.
AGCTTTGATTCAAGCATTTGAAGTAAAACCGTTATGGAAAATCCGTCGGCGCGATACCCATTTTATCGGTAGGTCACTAGGGCGAGCAGGGGGAGTCGAGACATGTCGGGAGCGATTTGGGCGGTGCGAACGTTGTAGACGGCAGCGAATACGATGGGGAAAGTCCCAGAAACAAGGAAACGAGCGCGTCGCCGAAACGACGCGCTCCATCGAGATATAGGGTCAGGAGACCCAAAGGATCACCGGGATGCGATGGGAGTTGTCGAGCGCAATTGCGAGCACGAAAGCGATGGCGGTGTCGTATACGATGGGGATGGTGGCCGGAAGGGTGGCCCAACGAGTCGAAGCGGATGCGCCAGCGGCAGAGAAGGCGCGTCAGCACGACAACGAAAGTGTGTGATGGCGCACATACCTGGGCCATCCATGTCACCTCCCAAGCATTCTCAGCGACATACCGACCATCCGAACCCACCGCGTCGTTGAAGACCACTGAAAATGCGATCTAGAAGAATCAGTACCAGCTGATCCACTTACCAGGCCATCTAGAAGTGTTGACGACATACCGGGCGAATTGGATGCGTCCGATACGTTGTACATGGACTGGAGATGGTGCCCAAGCGACCCCGAGGCGCAAGACGCGAAGTCGAGGTTGCTGGATGTGATCGAGGCGGAAGCAGGACTCTGCAGGAGGGCGCGTCGTCAGCATCGCGTTGAAGGGGAGGAGGAGTGGGTGGTGGCGATGCAGCATCGTCATCGTGTCGTCAGTGCGTGTCGTCATCGAGGGCGAACTTGGAGCGTGCGTCGTTGTCACGTCAGTGGAAGAGGAGGAAGGGTAGACGAGTGAGGACGCGCCGTTGTCGTCTTGTCACTGTCGTCACGTCAGAGGAGGGAGGGCGAGCGCGTGTCGCCATCACCCTTGTTAGCGTGTTGTTGTTGTCATGTCGTCGAGGACAAAGGTGGGTGAGGGGGAGGGCGTGGAGCTGGCGCCGTTGCGTTGTAGTCATGACCAGGCTGAAGCGCTGATAGTGAGGGTTAGAGCATGTTGTCATCGTCGCGGTGGGTGAGGTGAAAGCACGGAGACAGCGTCAAGGTACTGACGAGGTTCGAATGGCGCTCGGACGAGGCCTGTTTTATTTTGGCTATGCGAGGCCCGCAAGATGCGTAGTCTAAAGAGAATTCCCTACAAGGGGGGTGTAAAACCACAGGAGTTAAACTCTCATAGATGCCAATAGGATTGACGATGGTTCCGGTGACTCGAATGCCCTGAGGGTGGGATGATTCAATAGTACCTCTAGTATGCCATGTATGCTCCATTCGCCACTGGCACGCTGGCCCATCAGTCATTCGGCCGAGGACTCCACCGATGAAACGAACGTCCGGACCTGCATACATCCCTCTCAAATGAATGTCGGGTGAACACAATATTCGGGAGGAGTAAGCAGGGTCTAACAATATGAAACAAGCTGTAAGCAAATCGTTGTCACCGCTTTCCCCCGTATTTTGGTTTATCTGTGTTTACATGACAAATAAAACTATCCCTAATCTGGCTTACTCCGAATCACTTCGTGAAAGGGACCATTCATTTTGAGTATCCCATCCCCTCGAATGCGCAAGATTGAACACAGCAAATGGTATGCGGAAATCATCGACACATTCCCGGCACCGCGAAAGAGAAAATGGCGATTATGTCGGAGCCTGGCGAAATCTCTCGGGTTACTGGAATTAGTGTGCACGTACAGTGCGACGAACCATGAAACTATGGAAGATGACGAGTGCTGTACAACGCGCACCAGTCAATCCAGGAAGAAAATAAAAGCTGAATTCGCTAGATCTGGCAGTAGGAGAGCCTTTACTTCACCAGGGATTGCTTCCGTCGGGTATGAAACGGGTTCCTAGTATTCAACTTCCGTGCGATCATGCGTTCGCCTGACAAACTCAGGTTCCGAATACGCCTTCAAGTTCTACTTCAAGACTGCTTGACCGTCCTTCTGGCCTGTACACCGTTTCAGCGAGGCACAGCGCCCTCTGTACCTGATAACCTTGCCCTTCAATTAAGGCATCCCAACATCCAAACGTCGGACCTCGGTGCCAATCTTGAAGCGAAGAAATAATACCCTCGTTCACGATAAACGACCTGCTTAACATGCTCTCGGAAAAACTGAAACTTTAGCGACGAAGCTTCCACGGCTAATACAATACAACGCAACGCCCCAATGATTAGCACCCCTCGTACACATAGAGTACATTCTCCGACGCCGCCCATCTTCAGACTTCCGGCGTGCCACCGTAGGTGCCAGGACGCACCGAGTAAGTGGCGTAAGTGGCGCTGGTCGGAATGTCGTGTGTTGACCCTGTCGTTCTTGTAAGTGGCGTGAGCGGGCGTGGAGGAGGGAAAGTGGCGGGATCAGACGGGTCCTGGCCTATGATCAGACAAGGCAGTCTTCGGAAGTACCCTTTTCACTCACATAGAGCTTCGGTTGTGCCATTTGGGGAGAGAAGGAAGTGGAGGCCATATAAACGGCGGAAGGAGTAAACTGTGCGAATGACGAAATCCCAGAACGCTTCTTCCTTATCATAACGAGAACTACGGCTGTGGCAATGAGTGCAACCCCGACGAGACCACCCACAATACCTCCGGCGATGGCCCCTGTGTTCGATGTGGTGCCCGGGGACGCTGAGCTTGAGACTGACGGCAGCGGAGTAGTTGTCGCCAAAATAGTGGCCGATGTTGCGATGGCAGATTGGGTGGATTGGACATGGGTTGCGGTCGATTCGGGACTGTCTGATCGGTCCGATGAGTACTCATGCGCTCATGTAGCGCCTGTGGAAACAAAGTACGTACCACCGACAGCCTGAGCAAGCGTCGCGTCAAACATGCCACCCGCCTAGAGAAGAAGACACCTCAGCACAATAAAAGCAGATGGCCAACGGAAATTACACATACCGTCACGTCCTGGAACGCCCACTGAGGCACCGCTGTATTATCTGGAATACCCAGCGGGGAGCTGTTCATGGAATGATAAGTTGATTGGGAATCACACAGCGTATGATAATTACATACACTCCCATATACACATCCGAGCAATTTCCCTTCCATGAATCCCAACTAATGGTACCAGTGATATGAATAATGTCATGAAGACACCTGTTTGCTGGAATTCACATTACCTGATAATTGTTTGGTTCTGACAGAGACCACAAGCGCTTAGGATGTTGTACGTGACGGAGCTACACACACACGGATTTTGATTAGCTGCAGTGGGCCCAGCGTAGTGAGAGTTCGGTGGGAGAGCGGGGACAGTAAAGGCTTCTCGAACCTCAGTACTAGCAGAGGACGTGGCATAATGGGAGATCGACGTACCGCCACCATTGCATACCCCCTGCAGATACGCTCCGACAAGACAGGGAATCTGTCCCTTGCTGTTGTTCATCTGGTTATTAAGCCAGTCATTTGGGCTAAAACACACTGAATGGAGTATAGGGACGTACCCAACTGAACGAGGCCAGACAAGTTGCATTGGTATATTGAGCGAAAATGCCTACAGGACCCACAGAAAGCAGCCCAGATATCGCGGCGAGCGAGGACCAGGATAGATTCCTCCGCGGTGGCATGTGGTGAAACGAGGGTGAAAAAGCAACCAGGTTTCGAGATCCCGCGCTAGAGCCTATATTATACAAGTGGGCGTCAGAGAACCCCTTGCCCCGTGTGGTACGAAGGTCCTGCGTAATAGTCTACTGACCGGAGCGTCTAAGAAGACAAGTCGACAACAAAGTCCTGGTCTACTCACCGGACTACCTGGTTACCGCCAGCGCGAAAGAGAAAAGCAATGTACTCCGTGAAGTCACGGTGAAGGAACTTGCACGTAACAATGGGCAAGGTGGGCAAGTGTCGTGCCGTGCAGAGACGGTAACTATCCCGGGCTCAGCCGAGGCTCTTGGCTCGCGAGTCTAGAAGCCCGGACAGTGGGATATTTAGAACGAAACGTGGCTGAGTAGCTGTGGGATTAGTCCGGTGACCCGGTCAGAAGATGAGTGGACATGAATACTCACACTACTTCCAAATCAAGGCTGCATCGTAGAAATCAGAATATTTGTGTAGAACTTGAAGGTCCCGGTGCGAGCGCGACATTCACCTGTGCGTGACCTCAGCGAACCGGACCCACCGCATTGCCATGTCATGCGCGAGAGACACTGGCAGGGGAATGATATGGACACCCAGCAACCATGTACTTGGCTGAGTTAGGCCTTTACATACAATCGGAACGCACAGAGATCTTGCCAAGTTCAACATGTGACTAGCCGCATCCGTATTTCCGATACTTCCCGGGACTTTCCGGCGAAGTTCACACTTTCCTTCTTCGGTGTCTGCCTCGAAGTTTTGATTCGAGCATTTGAAGTGAAACTGTCATAGGAAATCCGTCGGTGCGATTATTGTCTGTCAGATATACATGAGCATCCCTCTCAAATGAATGTCGAGCGAACAAAATACGGATAAAATCCAGGAGAAGTAAGCAAGCTGACAGCGATTTACTTAACGTACGAACAGGTCCAGCAAAGTTACTCTAAACGCAGCCAGCACTTCCGGAAGTCCACTATCCAACCATTATCTTTGAATTTCTGGTACTCCAGTGTAGCCACCTGTATGTGTCGGGATGGAAGAATAGGTATGGCCAGTTAGAGCAGACGACGTAGGGAATGTACTCGGATCAGATGGGTCCTGTGATGGTATCAGTCGTTGACATTCGTCAAAGTATGCTTTCACTCACATAAAGCTTGGGTTGCACCATGTTGGGAGCGAAAACGGTAGTGCCGGTATAAGGAGGAGAAGCAGGTGGGACCGAGCCAGCAGCAAACTCAGCCAATGGCGGAACCCGACGGCGCTTCTTTTTCATGAGAGAAAAGATAGCTATTCCAACTCCAACAAGCAGTGCAAGACCAACAACGCCACCAACAACACCCCCGACGATAGCCCCAATATTCGAGCTACTCGAGGACCCTGAACTGGAGCTTGTGGCGGACGGCGCGGGAGTAAGTGATGCAGAGGCAGAGGCCAGTGGTGCGGTAACAGAACCAGTAGACTGGGCATGAGTTGCAGTCGACTCGGGAGTATCTGACCGATCTGATGAGTGCTCCCGCAGCATCTATCAAAATGGGAACCTACCGCCAACAGACTGAGCAATCGTTACGTCGAACATGTTGCTTACCTGGAGAACGATCCTCAGTACAGTACCAGCAGATGGCTAATCATGCATACCGTCACGTCCTGATACGCCCATTGCGGCACCGCTGTGCCAGATGGAATACCCGGCGGGAAACTATTCGACGGTAAGCTTGTTGGAAACTGTACCACATATGATAACCTACACTCCAGGATATACGGTCGAACAGTTATAATCCCAAGAGCTCCAGCTGATAATGAAAAGTAAGGAAATATAAGTGGCTGTCGGGGAAATTTACAGTACGTGACAATCGTGTGGTTCTGGCAGAGGCCACAAGCACTGATGGCATTGTAAAAGACAGAGCTACATTGACACGGATTTTGTTGAGCCACATAAGGGCCAGTGTAGATATTGTTGGGTAGGAGAGCAGGGACAGTAAAGTCTTCTCGGATGTCAGGACCGAAGAGCATGGGATAATCTGGGTCAGATCTCGACTTACCACCACCATTGCACGCGCCCCCCAGGTACGCTGTAACGAGACAGGGGCTCTGGCCCTTGCTATTATCCATCTAGACATCGAAGGGATTATTGGAGACGGAAACATTCCGGCCAGGGCATAGGGTTTACCCAACTGAACGACGATAGGCAAACAGCTGGCGAGGTTTGGGCGAAAGTGCAAACGGGGCCATAAGAGAGCAATCCGGTAACAAGAAGCCCCAGCGGAGACCAAGGTAGATTTCGGCGCGGGGGCATGGTGAAGGAACGGGAGGAGGGGGGCTGGTTCGAGATTGGGACAGCATGGCTACATTATATCAGGCGAAGCCTCAGTCAGGTGCAGCGTTCCTGGCAGGAAACGGGGCCCGGTGCGCTCGGCGCGTGTCCTACTTATTCGCATGCTCCTCTGAGCCACTAGAGACGAAAAAGGTAACAGATTTGCTCGGTGCTAGACACAGAGCGAGCGTCGTGTGGTGCTGGGATCATTCTTCGAAGTCAGTTGACGACGTGGCGTAGCAGACAACGCCCTGGGTGGGAGCAAGGGCTGGCAAGTGGCAAATGGCTGTGTCGCCTAGAGTCTAGAGTGCCTCGTGAAAGGGGTCCTGAGTTAGGGCTGCGGTGGGAAACAACCTTGTCCGAGTCTATTGATGGTCCGACCTCCCGGTCAGAGCGGCAATTAATTTGCTTGTTGCTCCTCCACTACAAACATGAATTGACGCGTAAGCAACCTCCTCTCACTGGCTCATTTCCGTTGAACGTTGAAGCTTGACAGATGCTCAGGCTGCTGCGGTCCACCCTGAGTCCTTGACTCAGAAAATAAGTCGAACCCTCATATACATATTCATAGCGCGACAGCTCTTCCCGAGCATAGAGGCTCAGGATGTGTCACGCCGGTATGCAGATCCATGTTGTGACCCGTTCTTGACACAGAGCCCCTTTGCAGGCCGCGTCTTGATCTATACCGCTGGTTGGTCTGATGACCGGACTGTCCACGAGGCGAGCCGTCAATAGATGACCGCTGGTGCCGGCACGACCCGGAATTTCAGGATGATGAACGCATTACATGGTTGACCAACGATCGACGAGCCATTGACATTGTCTGAATCTATCGTATGCGAACACATCTTCCTGCTCGTACTGGGATACGGCGGCCGGATGCGCCTTGCGATCTCCTGGGTTCCACAACGTGCAGGCCTTCTACTTCTCAGTATTCAACCTTGACTTGGTAGTATATCGATTTCCAGTTCCATACCACCCACCAAGATCTACTAGAATACCGCCAGCACTCAGGCTGCCGCAAGGACACCGAGATGTCAAACGCACTAGTACTGTTGCATGGAAGGTCAACAGACTGTGCTGTCATATGTGATACCAGTCGAAGGCGAACACGTGAACACATCAAGTGCACTATATCGTCATTTTCGACGTCTATCGCAAACATGTTCTGTCGTTCCGGATACGGGCCATCATATCGTCAGTCGCGACATGCTGAACTTCACATCGTTCCGGCTTCCTCACTCAGGCTGCTTCTCACTCGAGCGTTTGCGGCGTGCCATCGCGAATTGCACCCCACCAGTAGCGCAGAACTGAGCTACGAAAATATGTCAACATGGGGGCCCTTCTCATAAGACAGATGAAGGTGGCCGTACCCCATTGAAGAGCGATGGTTGCCACCACTTGTATTCTGACGTGAGCATTTCACCTCAGGCTGATATGGGCCCACCTTTGAGCAGCTCCATCGAGCGACGGTCGGCACGGTAGGGCAGAGCACGCACTCGTGAGACTGAGGATCATCATCATGATCGCCATACG
>JBBPOC010001072.1:0-11780 GCA_038091235.1 Tylopilus rubrobrunneus | reverse complement strand
CGGCCTCGTAGGGCTCGGCGGTTGCCGTTACGTTTCCGAGACATGTTGCCCGAGCCACCACTGCCTCTCCCACCCCCGGAGCTGGCCATCGGTGCACACGTACCAGCGGAGTCAGAAGCTGAAGCTCAAGGGTTGGGCGGGGGGCACGGGGATCGCCCGGGAATGGCAACCGCAACATCCAACCCGCGTGGGTTGTCCACGTCTCCATCCCGTCCATTGCTCAGGACGTTCAAGTTCAGATCGCTGATAAATAGATTTGGTTTGTTTCGGGTATACACTACGGAGACCCTTCCCTCGCATGACCCGGAGGACCCATCCTCGGTTGAACACACATCCCCGTCTTCCAAGGTTGCTCAGAATCCCAAGATAAGCAATCCGTTTTCTCCTTACCCGAACGAGACCGCGATGCGCTTAGGAGATTGGTATTGGAATCAGGGGTCCCAGAAGTCGCGGGAGGACTTGAAGCGGCTCCTCAGCATTATCGGGGACCCTACGTTTAATGCCGCCGACGTATCTAGAGTTGCATGGGACTCCATCAACAAGGAGCTTGGCGATCAACATTGCGATAGCGATAGAGATTCGAATGTTCCCGACTGGTCGGGTAATGTCCGCGGGTGGAAAACTTCCCCGATCACCATTTCCGTTCCCTTCCACAGCCGTTCGCTCAGTCCGGGAGCGAAGTCTTACACCGTGCAAGGCTTCTATCATCGCTCCCTAATTTCGATCTTGGAAGAAAAGGTCACAGATCCTGTGCAGGCCGCGCACTTTCATTACGACCCGTATGAACTACTCTGGCGTCCGCCTCACAAGACCCAGGACATCCGGGTTCACAGGGAACTCTTTACCTCAAGCGCATTTCTAGATGCTCATAGAGAACTACAAGACTCGCCCCCGGAGCCTGGTTGTGATCTCCCCCGTGTCGTCGCCGCCTACATGTTCTGGTCGGATGCTACTCAGCTCTCCGCGTTTGGCGACACGAAGCTTTGGCCGCTCTACGTATATTTCGGCAATGAGTCGAAGTATCGTCGGTGCGAACCATCCAAAAATACATGTTCTCATGCCGCGTATTTCCAAACTGTGAGTAATTATGGTCAGGAATCATCCTTTTGTGGCTCACCCAATGTCGTCGCAGCTCCCTGAGGCATTCAAAGATTTCGTAATGCATTATTCGGGAGGGAAATCTTTGAGTGACGTACTCATGACCCACTGCCAGAGGGAACATTTCCATGAGCAGTGGAAAGTGCTATTGGACGCGGATTTCATTGAAGCCTATAAGCATGGTGTCGTGATCACCTGCTGTGACGGCGTGAAGCGCCGTTTTTATCCGCGGATTTTTACATATTCGGCGGATTATCCCGAGAAGTACGGTTCTCGAACGGGAAGTCGGACTGCGCTGAAGCCCATTCCTTGACAGAATACTCATAGCATCCATACGGAACCTTGGCAAATGTCCTTGCCCTCGCTGCAAAGTACCATTAGATGAAGTTCCCGAGCTTGGCACCGACGAAGATATGCGCAATCGGCAGTTACTCGCCCGATGCGACAATTCCGATCGTATCGATAAAATACGAGCCGCACGAGACCTCATCTATGGAGGTAATTATGCAGTAACGACGCCTCAGGTCGAAGCGCTCCTCAGAGATGAGTCGCTCATCCCAACATCAGTTAGTGGTACCAAATTTGCTGATGCTTCATCACATTTACCATCAAGTAGAATGCATTTTCGGAGAAGTTGCATCCTCTGGGTTTCAACCTTTTTGCTATGCTAATTGTAGACCTACTTCACGAATTTGAGCTGGGGGTTTGGAAAGCGGTCTTCACGCATCTTCTTCGCATGTTGGAATCTTTGGAGGAAAGCAAGCTACATGAGCTTGATCGCCGGTATGCCTTTCATCAACGACGTCATAGCCTGTTTACTTAGACTCATGCTCCCCATCTAGATACCGCCAAACCCCCACATTCGGACGAGATACCATACGACGTTTCTCTCGAAACGCATCCGATATGAAGAGGATTGCAGCTCATGACTTCGAGGATCTCCTACAGGTTAGTTTTTGATTTATCTATTTAACTCAATCTTACGCTTGTCCCAGTGCGCCATACCTGCCTTCGACGGATTATTTCCCGAACCACACAACTCCTCGGTGCTGAAATTGCTGTTCCTTCTCTGTCATTGGCACGGACTAGCGAAGCTTCGGATGCATACTGACGAAACGCTCCGGATCATGGATGATGTCACCGTGGCGCTTGGTAGAGAACTCCGCGCATTCAGTACGGTTACTTGTCCGGCCTTCTCGACTCGCGAACTGAAGCGTGAAGCCGATTGTCGACAACGCCGCCAGCGACGGTCTCAACCTCATTCCTGTACGTCCACAGGAGACTCATCCCAAGTGGGGTCGCGTCAACCAAAAACACTCAATCTGCAAACCTACAAGCTTCACACCCTCGGTGACTATGTGTCCTCGATTAGGAGATACGGGACCACCGATTCCTATTCAACGCAGCTGGTATGGCCTTAAGACTTGAGTTGGCGTATCACTAATTTGCCTTCAGGGAGAACGAGAACACCGGGTTGGGAAAGGAAGATTCCTTCGCACTAGCCGCAAAGATTTTATTCGCCAACTCACTCAGATTGAAAGGCGCCAGAAACGCATACGCCAAATCCGCGAGAGGGTCGATGCTATACAACAGACACCAGAACCTCTTCCTAATAAACCTGAGGAACGTTACCAAATTGGAATAGCACAAAATCATCCTGTAGACATCTCGATTTTCGCCCAACAACATTCTAACGACCCGGCTGCTAAGGTACTCGTGTTCAGCCCGTTGTTTCGGGCATGTTCTGATGTAAACCTAGGACTTCGTATTCAAACTCAAGCGCCATCTAGTACCTCGCATTGCGGCGATCCACATGTCAGACTCGGAATCAAATGACGACACAAATCCGTCGTTGATTGCCGGGCTCGATAATTGTTTTGGTTCACTGGAAGCAAACCCGGATCACGTCATACTCAAAAACGGTCGCATATATCAACACTTTATTCTTCGAATCAACTACACGACGTATGATGTTCGCCGTGAAGATGATATCTTTAATCCAAACACTGAACACCGCGACATCATGATGCTCCATCCCCCAGAGTCTGACGATCATCATCATCCGTTTTGTTACGCCAGGATCATTGGAATCTATCATGCCAATGTTCTGTACATCGGACCACGGATGAAGGACTACTTCCCTCGACGGATGGACTTCCTGCACGTGCGTTGGTTCGAACGGGTCCCACAACAAGACTTACATGGGCTCGATGCCTTGAGGTTCGTCCACATGAATGATCCCGCAGCATTTGACTTTGTAGACCCGGCGGATGCATTGAGAGGCTGCCACCTCCTACCTGCATTCAGACATGGTAAACGCTACCAAGAACAGGCTGTGACATCGCCCATTGCGCGCGATTCAGAAGATTGGAAATACTATTATGTTAATAGGTACGGTTGCCTTGCTTGTTTCTGTCTACTGGCTTATACTCGTGTTAGATTCGTAGATCGTGACATACTCCTAAGGTACCATTGGGGTCTCGGCGTTGGGCATACGTACTCCCATATTTCGCGCCCCTCTGATGAGAACCAACCCTTCGCGGCAACCGGAAACAGGCCAGCTGCTCAAGCCACGTCATCTCGAGTTCGCATAGAAAATCGCACCACAGTGACTGAGGATGATCCTGACGCCGAGTTTTTACTTCCATACTGGGATGGCACGGGACTAGAGTGGGAAATGGTTCACTCTACTTCAGAGGAGGAGGACTCTGGCTCAGATGCTGACGACGAAGACATTCGAAACATGTACGATGGTGGAGTCGACTCTGAGATAGAGCCTGAGATGTAGTCATTGGCATTTATTAATTCGCTTCTCTGTTTATGCTTGAAGTTTACCTCGACGGATTGGCAAGTTGGCAAGTTGTTGAAGTTGCCAGCGACCACAGTAGTATCGTCAAGCTTCGCTCACCCGTCCGAACTTAAACGTAGATAGCACCCTCGACGTCCTCAGGTGCCCTCGGGTATCTCAATCACAAACGTGGCACCTCCATCCCTCAAGCTCTCCCCCATGGAACTCCCCCATGCCGCCGGGGCTCATGTGATCCTTGTCCCCACTAGTCCTACATCTTTGATCCGCTCGCCAACTTGACCGAATCCCAATACTCGCTCGTTCTCGGAGGCGCGGTTCTTTTGGTCTGCCAGTGCGTGCGCGCTGGGTCGTCGGTGATGGGAACAGGCAAGCAATTCCTCTGGACCGAACAATCGGGGCCCGTGACGGAATTTTTTGGCGCACAAAGCAGCGGACGGGGGCACCGCCCAATGTGAAAGAAGCATTCCCATGTCTTTAGGTGCGTTTTTCTTTCCGCACGAATGGTCCTCAATGTCTGGTTTCTGATGCTTGGCTCGTGCTCGTTACAATCAACAGGATGGTTCAGAGGGGTGTGAACGCGGTTCCGTTGCAGTCAGAGTGGTGCGCGCCGAGGCCATCAGTTTCGCCGTCCAAGCCTGTTGAAATGCGAACTCTTCAGATCCAGGAAGATACTGGGGAATGGAAGGAGGCTCTACGGATGGTCGTTATCAACGCAAACTGCGGAGACCTCCTCCAGCCTGCTCCGCTTTCCATAGCACTGGCACTCCTCGGTTCACTCATGATCATCTCTTCCGACACGAGTGATTTTTGTATGTCATTCCCTTGCCCAATATCCCAGAAACAGCTTACTAACAACGAATACCATTCAGCACATATATCTGAGAACACATCCGTCAAGCTCACGTACGCAAAGTATCCCACCGGATGGTGGACGAGACGGCCAAATGGCGCGTATCAACAATGCGTCGAGTCAGTTGCCAGATGCGATCAAGAGAGCCGTGAGGGTCACCATACAGAGCAGGCCCCCATTGAGGTCGAATACTTGCTTCCCAACGCACTCGACTCGGTTTCGGAGATACCGAGGGCCAGAGACGCGTTTGAGAGCGTTTGTTCGGATTTTTGCACTTGCTCTGGAGATCTTGAGGTGTGCGACTTACAAGGTAGACATATGAGTATATCCAAGCCCGTCCTTCTGTCTTCATTGTGTCCGACAGATTGGAAGCGTAGAACAAGTAACGCAACGGGACGAAATACACTTCTCTATCCTTCAGCAACAGGCAGAGCAAGAATAAAATGATCAAAGAAGCCAAGGAGACATCTAAATTGATAAAAATGGTACGAAGCCCATTGTAACAGCCTCTTTGAGTATGCCAGGGTGAACGACTGACGAGGACATCCAGTTCTTTGTAACCGCAGAATAGGACTTCAAGACTCCAAGACTGTAGTCGATAGTCTCCCATCTGGGTATGTTTCATCGTCGCCATCCAGGTATCGAGTTAACGTCTTCACCAGCTGGGAAATCGTGGGCATGCATGCAGTAGAAAACCGGACGAACGCCATCGTGTAGCTCCTATGGATGCCTTTTTCGGCTCGGTCGGGAGTGACTAGTAAACTGGCTCGTCTTCTTTACCCGGTAGGCTCGCAATTTCTCAGAAAGATGTATTTAATGCTGAGCGGCTGGTGACATGCACAGAGCATATGATGCTGCCTTCAGGCTGAGTGATCCGGCAGTCTCTTGCTCAGCAAGTCCTCGGACTCGTTTCTAATGTAACACTGCTCATATCCGGCGGACCTGGCGGCAAGCCTGACTGGGATAACATTCGTGGCTCGGTACGTGTTCTGTATGCAACCCTTCCTCCTTCCAGGTGCTTCATTGTTGTATCCATTCAGAACAAGAAGAGCGGTGACTTGTACGTCAAAGTGAACTTGGAATGATGGATCGCCTCAACAAATCAAGCCCATTTCGTCAGAGCTCTTACCTATCATGACACAAGACGTTGAAATTATGAAGAAGGTCAATACGACGGCAAGGGCGATCAAGAGTCAAGACGATAAATCTCCCAATAAACACAAGTCGATGGTAAATCGGGAGATCAAACTTCTTCCGGGTATCGTGATGCGGTGCGATCTCATTCTGCAGTAAACCGGAGCCCTGGTACCCCAAAGAACGCCTTGACTAACACCGGTTATATGGTATGTTTCTTCTGTCACTGGCGAACTATGCGAATGTGACCGAATCCCTTGCGTAACAAGCTGCAGTCGGAACAGCGAAACTTACGGTGCGTGCACGGCAGGCTAATGCCTTTGACAGTTGACTCACGTTCTCCCTAAGTCGATCAAACGCGCGCATGCCTCGAGTAGCACGAGAGTGTTGTCCGCGGGGTTGATCGGCGGGCCAGCGTGAAATCACAAAGACGATCGCATCCGTGACACAGTTGTCTCTGGAGAACGCCACCTTGAAAGAGACCTTGTACTTATGCGAGCCGTCAAGGCCTTCACGAGTACGTACTCGCCGCCTTGCACGCGTTCATGACTGCCATACCTAAAACTCGCTTGGTACCACAGCGCTCCATGCCTAGTTTCCGTAAATGAGGGATACTCTGTGATAGCTCGTGCTTCACTGTCACCAGAGTGATGTCTTTGGCCGAGCGTAGGTAAGCAAGCGGCCTGCGCCTCTTTCCACGCCGCCACCACCTCGCTCGTCCAGTCTTATTGGGCTCGGCCTGCTCGCGTGCTCGTTCGGTCTCCTTTTCGTCGCACTGCTATTGGGCTGTGCCGCCCTACTTCCCATATGAGCGGCCGCCATGGCGTTGCCCCGCTGACGAACTCCCAACGGGCCATACCGCCCTGCTCCCTTTATCAGTGGCCGTAGTATCACGATTGCCTTCCTGACGAACTCCCCGGACCATGTCGTCCTATTCACTATTCCAGTGGCCGTGGCATTGCTCCACCGATGAACTCCCCGGGCCATGCTACCATACCAGGGGCCGTGGCGTTGCCCACCGGCGAGCTCCCCCACCTACTACCGGGCTAGGCTACCCTACTGACGGGCTACCACCCGCCCGCTGCATCTTCCCCCTTGCGTCCTCCTCCTAGTTTCTAGGTACGGCATTCGCTGCATGCGTCGTCGGACCTCTCGGACCACTGGGGACGCAGCTTACGCCCCCGAAGCGCTTGTGGAGTCGTTTGGGGCCGGGAAACGCTTCGCGCTTTCGCCCGTACCCCGCCTCTGGTGCTGTTGCCATGTCACCTTTGACCTCGGCCAACGATTGGATTCCAACCCTCCTTTTCTGTGGTGGTTCTGACATGCCCAACTCGTATTGAGGAAATTCCTCGTATCCCAATTACAACACATGGACCTACCCCGCGTCTGCAGACTGTCAGCGTTTCACTCCCGAGCCTCGAGATGGCCCAACCCCCGGCTATGACAATATGCTCGGTGGTGGGTTAATTTGTCATCCTACCCGACGGCACTCTGCGAGTGGTAAATGGTGCCAGCAATGGTACTCCCGGTTACGCTCAAGCGACTGGTCAAACATCCTCTTTTGACCTCATGCTTTACGACGAATCGCTGGCTTCTGGTCTCTCGGCACCCCCGCGATCCACAACCCAAACATGCCGAGCGGCAGCCGCTGGTCGAATGCCCCGCTCGGATCGTCCGATATCGTTCGTTTGTATCATTCTGGTGCAATACTTCCCTCCGACGGGTCTACGCTCATTGCTGGTTCCAACCCCAGTATTGACGTCAACCTGACCACCATCTTTTCGGCCGCTTATATTGTTGAGATCTCCTACCCGCCTTACTCTTCCGCGTCGGTTCGTCCGGTGCCCACCAGCATACCCTCTACTCTCTCTTACGGCGGGTCATATTTCAACATCATCGTTCCTACCAGCTCGTATACAGGTTCCTCGAATGCTGCAGCTGCATACCACGGTCGTACTTATTCGCGGCAGCTTCACCACCCACGCCGTGAACATGGGCCAGCGTTTGCGCATCCAAACTCCCAAGGTTGCCGATTGACATTGCGTCACTCCCCCCGCAGCCTGCGAAGCGCAAATCCACGTTCCTGAACACCCTCAGGCGCCTCGCATCGCCCTCGACAAATAAAGTCGGCCGTCAAATGTCCGTACGTATGCCCAATAGCCCCAGCTTTGGTCCCTCGACCGCTGATCGTACAACTTCCCCCTCGCAAGAGATTGGTGACCCCTTCTTGACCCTCTCTGCTTCATCCGCCTGCATCCTCTCCAACGGAAAATCCACCAACACCACGATGACCGCACTGGCTGCATACCTGACCACTATATCCAATGATCCAACGCTCAGACAGGCTCGTGCTTGGAAACGTTTCATTCATGTCCGTACCGACGACCTGCAGAGTGTGCGGGCCGAGAGGGCGATCAAACGCGTGCACTCCGACCTCGCTGCACACATCAGCTCAAAGGCCGATGTATCCGCGCTCCCTAGCTCGACTAACGTCAGCTCGTCAAATTTCAGCGAGATTGTGGATGGCGTAGAGAGCATAGACGGTACGGTCAAAGGGGAAGCTGTGTCAAATGAACTAAGCAGAAGTGAGGCTCAAGAGGCAGACATTAAAGAGGAAGTGGAGGAAATCGAGGTTGCTGCCCCCTCGTCGCAGGCCGTGGAAGAGCACGTGCAAGTCATCGGGATAGAAAGATCCGATGATGGCATTCCCGATGTTCCATCAGCGGACGATGCAAAGGTCGCTCCGGGGTGTATTGATACGGACGCCGTTACGAACGGTGCTGTTGAGGAGGAGACCACGTTGCCTACTCCTGTTGCCAACGCCTCGACGTCGAGGATTCCTCGCTCGCATTCGGCCGATCCAGAACGGGTTCGCCGACCCTCAAGGGTGTATACCTCGTCGATGGTACGTCGTCGGCCACGGGCGACGAATCACCGATCTCTACCACCGCTTGTCGTGCGTGCAAGAAGCGTTCGCGATCGACCAACCCGCAAGAAGAAAGCACAGCGGAAGGTCGCCGTTGACGACTTCAAGATGATGCGTGTCCTCGGGAAGGGTTGCGCGGGCAAAGTCCTCCTGGTGCGACATAAGACGAGTTCAGACTTGTATGCGCTCAAAGCTATCACCAAGAGCTTCAGCATACATTGACCAAGCAAGCCGTCTTGAAGCATATGGCGAAAGAAGCCAAGTACCCGTTTGTGGTCAAGCTTTGGTGGAGTTTTCACGACAAGGAGAGATTGTCGAGGGTGTGGAAGGCCTCCATATGGCTGGTGTCATTTACCGTGACCTCAAGCCGGAGAACATCCTGATTGGGGCCGACGGACACATTGTCTTGACGGACTTTGGCCTGTTGAAAGAGTTTCCCCGTCGGGCGCTGCCCTCTACTACGCTGCCTACACCTTCTGGAGCTCGCGGAGAATATCATTCCGGCCCAGGTAGTGAACCCACGACTCCACCTTGGATGAAGGGCGAGAGGGGTCAAGACCTCTCAGCGGGTTGGCCAGGGCAGACTGTTGTCCCGGCTGACACTACGACCACGTTCTGCGGTACAGCGGAATACCTTGCTCCCAAGGTTATACAGGGTCTATCATACAGCTACGAGGTCGACCGGTGGAGCTTTGGCACGATGCTATATGAAATGTTGACAGGAATCGTATGTCAAGCAATTCGTGCTTACGTGTTTGTGAGCTGACACTGATGCCGCAGACGCCTTTCTGGGCAAATAATCTTTCGGATATGTACGTCAGGGTGTTGCAGGATGAACTGCAGTTCCATGAAGACAGGGCGATGGACCAAGACACGAAGAGTTTGATACGGGGTGTAAGTGAAGCCCCCCCTTGCGAGTGATATTAGACCCTTATGTGCGTTTCACGATCAAGCGACACCCTTATTTCTCTATGATGTGAGTAGAAGGACGGCACATGTAAGGTTCTGCTCATCCTTGACTCTCGCATTTTAGCGATTGGTCGCACGTGTACTTTAAACGCTACATACGTGAGGCATCTCGCTTGGTTTCGCTCATTTTCGCCTGCTTACACCCGCCCCCTTTTCTTTTCCTCTCGATTAGCCCCCTATATCCCTCCCATCGACCCTCCCAATGCCAGTGATACCCAGAACTTTGATGACACGTTCCTGGATATGGAACCAGTGATAAATGACCCCAATGATTAAGATCAAGCAGATACCGATCATACCGACGGTGAAGCCGCAGATGGCGAAGACGCATCAACTCCCTGCCACTCACGCGGCCCGTCGGTGCACCCAGATGAGAATGGCGTGGACGTGTTCGATGGCTACTCATTCAAGGGCCGTCACTCGGTCACTGTCGACGACGAGGACGAGGAAGGCTCAGGGGACTCGGGAGAGGAAGAGACGCACGAAGAAGACATTCCATCGGTACCTGCCGATATGCTGGATAGTCCTGTTCAACCTTCTCTGCGGGAGCCAGAGGCTGTCACGGAGTTGCCTATGTGTGAGGAGCAGCCGGCGGAGCCTGAACCCAAGACGGTCCTCAGGCACTTGTGGAGGAGCCTGAGGTGCCCGAGCCAGAGAAAGCCATAGCTGTCGTCGAGCCAACACCACCTACTGATTTTTCACCGACACCTCGAACAACGGAACCTCCTGTTCAGGACGCTCCCGCAGAGCCCACGGAAACCGCTCCTTCCTTGCCCGCCAAAGATTCGAAGCCAAGGCTCACCAAAGCTCCCGCCAACGCTAAGGCCACTACTGTTCGGAACACTCGCGGCCGTCGCGAGAAATCTAGCGTTCCTGCTTTGGACCGCTTCCTCTCCGATGGCCCCGATGAAGACGGTGATATGACGGAGAAGGAAGACGATGACTGGGACTTCATCAAAGCAGACGGTAAGGATCGCAATGGCACCGAGTCTCTTCGCAGATTGGCCGTGTTCCGCAAAGTGTCTACACCATCTCAACGCATGATTGGACATTCCGTCTCGGGTCTCTCGACAGATCTGCAGTCGGTGGAGCTCGGGGATTCACCTAGTCCATCAGAAAAGCGTCAGGGTCTTGCGCCCGGTTCAAGTTCCGAAAGACACCCAAATTTCTCAAAGACAAATCACCGCCTTCGTCTTTCTCTGCTAAGAGCGCGTCGACGATCAAGACGTCATCGTCGAATGCTGCGACTAGCGCTACCATCTCCTCTATCTCGAGCCACGGTCTGTTGACACCGTCGGTATCGGCCGCGAACACCCTCGCCACGTTAAGGTCCAAGGAACCCGCTATATCTGTCGGCGACTGCAGCCAGTCGTCCGACCAGTCCGGTGGCGAAACCGCCGAGCATATCTCGCACCCGACATCTCCCGGGGCGCCCAAACACACGTCTCACCGCCCCGAGGAACCGGAGAGACACAAGAGTAAGAAGCTGAAGAAGTACAAGGAGAATGCTGAAAAGATGCTCTCGCTCTTTGCTTCGCAACGCTAGTCGTCCCTCGTCCTACAGCTGAATAATACGTACGCCGTCAGCAGCGATGGTTCGTATGTGTTGCACGTCGCTCAGGTTCCTCTCAACCCGAGCGGTGCCACTGCCCCGAGCAGACAAGCTGACGGTGTACGGAATCGTGTTCGTACCATTACGACAGGATAATCCCGGGATGGCATGGAACGCAAGGTCTGTTAGTATATACTAATCACCCTATAGAGACGATTATGATGGGCGACCCCCTGACGACCTTTATCACGCAGACGCAATCGGAAGAAGTAGCAGTGGTCAGCGGCTGTAGAACAGCATCAGTAAACCACAAACGTGCAGTTCACAATCATAACAACCCATAGCAACCCAAAGTATTCCAAAGAAGCCCATAGCTCCATAGCTCCACAGCAATGTGGCAGTGTCAACAACCAAAATAGGAATAGACCATAGCAATCCATAG
>JBBPOC010001071.1:0-11782 GCA_038091235.1 Tylopilus rubrobrunneus | reverse complement strand
CTCCCACAGCTTTCGTCAGAGTTCGCCAGATACAGTCGCGTTCGTCATCGCCCTGACCCGTTTCGTGTACAAGGTTGGTAAGCGTTTCGTTGACTCGGACGCCCATATGAAACACGTTCAGGGCAAGGTACTTGTCCTTCAATCTTCCTGCTACATTGCTGCGTCGACAGGCCCCCATCCAACGCTCGTTGTCCAGGCCAGACGCGACCGTGTATTAATACCAGATGATACACGAACAGCACACCTACTCCCAACGACATATCCACTGGGCGATATAAGGTTATACAAGACCCTTGCGCGCGCATCAGATAACGGCCAGAAGCACCCATCCATTCCCACAAAACGACACAGACCAGCTGTCATAGAGGGGCGCCAGAACACACAGGGTTATAATTTCTCGATCTGGGCGATCAAGAATTGCTTCTCGTCCTATCGATCGGTAGATGGATGATCCATCAGATGCCCATCTTATCTCTCGAGCAAAACATGGTCACACGCACGATAAACTGCTCGTCTTCCTTGTCGCTGAGAAAGGTTTTTAGGAACGTCAGCAACTTTTCCTTGTTTCGTCGCAGTATAGTCTCGACCTCGGGGGGCTTCTTGGGGTTGGCGACAAACACCTGCGTCCTCGATCAGCCGGATCAGACGCCCGAGGAGAAAACGGACCTTGAAAACGTGAAACGCCTCAAACTGAACGTTCTTGCTCTTGCTGCGCAGCAAGTTCATGATTGTCTTGAGGTTCGCATCCTCCGCGATGAACCGCGTCATGACGCCGAAATTGGTCCGATCGAGCAATATCTCGCCGAGCAGTTTGAGCGACTGCCGTTGGGTGACATGGTTCCGTGACAGAACGAGCGGAGTGAAGGACGCGAAAAACTGTGTGGGGTGAACACGTCGGAAAAGGGCGAGGACGGGGAGAAATGTACTCTTTCGTAGTGCTTGTCGAGATAGTCGGCGACCATGGGCTTGTGTCGGGTGAGTATGTCCTTGAGGTTAGAGAATGCGTCATAGGAGACGGCAAACGAAGCCGATTCGATGTAATGTGGAAACGTGTAAAACCTAGACGGTCAGCCAGGGACACGTGCTGGTCATCTAGGGCTCAAGCGCTCACTGTTCAGAGAAGAGCAATATCTTGGCGAGCTGCTCGTGTCGGACCATCTCCCGCAGGATCATGCCCGTGTTGAGCGCGGTCTCTTCGTGGGCGTATCCAGCAAACGTGGTAAAGACGATCTCTTCATGCCGTGCACAGATATACTCGACGGTAGGCAACCGCGACCCAATCTGTCGCCGCAAGAGGCCATTAAAAATTTGCACAACGTCCTTGCGCGACTCGAAATCGAAGCGAGCGATGTGTTGGATGAGGACGAGGAGCAGGTCGGTGGCGTACGTCTCTTGCGCGAGCTGTGCGACTTGTTCGGGGACGGGTTCTGGTGCGGGCGTTGGGCTGCGGCGGGATGGATGATGAAGGTGGACGCACCGCCGTCGCCGTGGAGGATGGCCTTGATGGCCTGGAGGTCCTTGGTGACCTCGTCGTTGGTCTGTGGAGTCGCTTAGGTCTCCCACGATGGGCGACGAACATCACCGCACCTTTCGCTTGGGGTCGTTGTCGGCGCCATCGAGCTTTGGGATCACGTCGCGAAGACTCCGGACGAGATCAGATGGCGATCGTGGTTTCGCCTTGAAAAAGTTCATCGGGTTAGAGTGCTTGAAAGTAGACCATCACAGCCTTTGACTAGCCGACTCGACGTCAATCCACACGCGAGTCCGTCGGACACCGCCATGGACGACAAATACAAATGTCGATCGAACCCCGAAATTGCGGAACGATCGACGTCGTGCAGTGCCCTCGTAGTCCCTACATCCGGCCGCAGTCTGGGCGCTGCGCAGACTGCACATGCACTAGATCCCAAGATCGGCGCCGGCAGTGTCGCACGACGATATCGGCGGCGCAAAGAAATCGTACGACATGCTACAATTACAAATGGTCTATTACATTAGGGTATCATGGTCATGAAATCATGAAACGTGCGGGAATCGTCCTATCTACTTTTTCTGTGTCTGTGTACTCATGCAATCCAAAAAAGAATCAGGAAACGGCTTGAGAAAGTGGGTGTGTGCTACTCGTCACGAGGAATCGTTTCTCTACTGCCGAATCAGCACTATCACGGTTCACCTTGATGGCCATCAGCTCGGCAGCCACCTCCTTGGCTTTGATGACGCTGAGCGGCGTACTACTGGCGGACGAAGTGGATAGGGTCGCGATCGTCGTCGCTCTGGTACGAATGATGAAGCTGAGGAAGCCAAGTGGTCAGAGACGGTGCTACACAAGAAGCACCGAGGGCATGGCAACACTTACGTTCCAGCCTTGGCGAGATCCGAAAACCGCGCGTGCTTCCTTGCCTCCATCATGTACAAGCTTGTACCCAAAACTGCGTGTTCGATGTCATCGCGAGTGTAACAGCCTTTAATTACCGCCGAGGGGATGGTGAAATTTGGTCTGGTCTGCCTCGGACCCAAGATGGGTTCGGTGTAGAGCATTACTTTTTCGAGACGGGGGTTTGTTGATATGACGAGAAGAAGATTGTTCCAAACGGCGGGTAGCTGTGCGCGGACTGAGCGGAGACGAGGTGCGACGCTAAGCGCGCATGCGAGGGGAAGCGTTGTCGAAGTGGCGGAGATCCGAAGCGCAAAATGGACGGTCTCCTACGTAGGTGGTTGTCAGGGAAGGCACGAGATGTGAGCGCAAGGCGCTTACCAAGCTAGACCATTGGCGCACGGCCTGTGCGAGGCGTTGGATGACATGGGTGGGGCGTGGGTGGGTGAGATAGACAGCGGGGTCCTTGCGTATCGTGAGATGGACGATGCTGCGCTGTTGTTCGAGGGCAAGACAGAAAGCCTCGGCATCGACGTCCGGAGTGCCCGGGATAGCGTGGGCGGGACCAGCGTCGAGGGAGATGTCGATGTCGTGGACGCGGTCACAGAGGGCGAGCACGGCTGCGGAGGCGGGCCATACGCCAGCAAAGACGAGACGACGGACGGAGCGTGCGAGGGCGGGGTGGCTCGAGAGGGTGTCGAGGGCGGAGCGGGCTTGGTGTGGAGCGTGGAGGTGAAGGGTGTGGTAGAAGAGGGGCGATGCGATGCGCAGAAACTGTTTTGAGACGAGGAGAGGGGCGACGCGGTTTCGCTGGGGACAGGCGTGGAAGCAGAGAGAGAGAATGCGAGAAAGGAGCTCTTCAGGAAAGAGCGCGAGCGAGCGCGACATGGCAAGATGAGTGAAGGACCAGTTCGAAATCGATATTAATACACTCCCCGTGAGAAAGAATCGATCACCTCCCGGATCGGAAGCTCGTCCGACGCCGACGTCTAGCACGCCGCTCCCGTCTGTCCGATCTCAGGATGAGCGACTGTTGCCTTGGTCACGATACGAAATCAGAACTTAAATTTTTTACACTAGCAAGAACTGCATTATCAAGACACGTACTATACCCATCTGCCAACCAGCACTCGGGGGCCGGCGTAACAGTCGCCGAGTACTCTGCCCGAGATCGCGATGGTACGTAGTGGATGCGATCCGCGGCCAGTCGCGGAATCGTCCATCTCGATACCTACACTGTCTCCTTCTCCTCTGATTGCATCGTCGTACCCCCGCTGTCTTCACAGCAACGTGACGTCGTCCACGCGGACCTGACAATCGGCGCGTTGAACTGCAGCGATGAGGCCGGCCCTCTGCTTGGCTCCTCGCTCCATGCCCGTCCAGACACCACTCGCAGGATCAGCACCTGCGGCGATATACACTAGGCAAAGCCGTCAGCGACCACGTCATGGTTCAGATCCGCGTTGGCCCCACGCACCATCATCATCATATACACGCACCCGAACGCGACCGACGTGCTGCTCCCCACCCCAAACGACACCAAGAACGCACACCCCGAGAGCGTGTACGGCAACACCGACTCGATGATCATGGACAAGAGCGTAAAGTACACCGACGCGTAGTCCTTGCCAAGGCGCTGCTTCATCTCCTGACCGTGCGTCACCATCCGATGGCATATTACGACCGTCAGGATCGCTGTCAGCCCCACGGACACGCTGTAGTACGCCAAGCCGAGCTCGGCGGCGATACCGGTGAAGAAATCCCCCCCAGGCATACTCGACATGACGATGACCAGGATGCCCAGGACTGTCGAAACGCCGTCAGTCCCCCTGACGAGCGTCGCATTCAATTCTCACCGAGCGTGCACAGCCACAAGATAGCTGGTAAAAAGACGACCCGATAACTACCGCAGACGATCCGACACCGGTAGATCTACGCCGGCGACGTCAGCCATGTTGACACACCTCCCACCAGGTGTCACGTCTCACCATCAAACCGTCCGTCATCAGCTGCAAGACCGTGATCGCGGTTGTGCCCCAGTCCATGTACCACACCGATGCGTTGGCCGCCCAGTATGCGTCGAACCCGCCCGGGAACCCCGCGTGCTCGATCCACATTTTCTCGCCAAAGATGGCTTGGGTTGATACCCAGATCGTGATCAGCAGGAGCATCGCGGTGCTGAAGGCGACGTAAAAGACGTCGCCCCGTTTGCGCTGCGTCCTGGGGTCTAACAAGACGCGCATCGTCTTCAAGTACAGCACCAACTCGACGCCTGAAAGCGTGTGTCACGGGATGAGTGGACGGCGGAGAGCGGATGGGAGGGAGGACTCGCCATAGAGGATGTTTTCCAGGTTGATCCCCACATAGACCGAGTTCTGGAACACTGGACCGGTGGACGACATGGCGGCCCCTCCAAAAGCGTGTGTGCAGAGGGGTGCACGCGAGCGGGTGTTGTTTTATACGCCTTTCTATGAGAACGTGGCCGGAACGGACGGGACCCAGTGATTCCGTGGCGCCAGCTAACCGAGCCCCAAAACACCTATGTATCTCGACAACCTTGACACCCGCCAGGCGTTTCGTCACAAGCACCCGCACGCGCCTACATGTCAGTAGCGCAAACCAGGCGCAGACATACGACTCCAGCGCGCATCGGACGGCTGAAACACCGAATCGAATATGGAACAAGTCCGTTGGAGATACGACGGAGCCGCCAAAGCGGCGTGTTCACGTATACATACTTATCGCGAATGTAACTGACGTGCTTCTCGGCGAAGCCATGGCTCAATTGAGGGAGATATGCAGTAATGCCAATGACCGACCGTTTATGTAGCGGTACATATTTGGCCGCCAGCGTTGGCCAAGATCGACTCGCGAAGCCATCCATGCATTCGGGAGAGGTGCCGAAGCGTCGCTATCTTTTGGTGGCGACCCGACCCCCGGACGTGGGTATCTCGCAGCGTCTCTGGCAGGAGTCTGGCTCGGCTGCACTGGGGCATATAGCAGCGGCAGCGTCACGAGTGCAGCGCACTGCCCACCTTATCATAAGAACCGCTTGTGACGCCACGATGTCATCCAGGGTCGCTGGCGCCTGGCCCAGGCCCCATCTGGGCTCGTAATTGTTGGCCTGCTTGCACCCTCTGAAAGAGCGGGCTTTGCACGTCAGTCGTCATCATGCACCGCATTCACACTCACTGGCACCGCACGCGCCAGCCGAGACGGATGAACCGGGCCGGCTGATAAGAAAAAACAGGGGTTGTTTCACTATCATGAGTCTTCTTGCGCAACTGAGCCGCTGGGCTGTCGGAATTTCGACCATCCCGAGCGGGACGGTCTTGGGTGTAGATCTACTTATCCTTATCCTTGCTCGCGTTAATCGCCGTTGATGTCCGGGAGTGACCGCGGCGTATCTGCCTTGGTGTTGCACACTTTAAATTGGTTTGGGTTGCTTTCGTCGTCAGAGCGACCAAAGACATTCTCAGCTCTCGGTGGGGGCCCGGGGGGACGGCATACAAGAACAAAAGAATCCTGTGTCGGGGATCCAGCTCTCCGTGTAAACACTATTAGCTTTTAGTTACCTTTTTACCTACATTTCCTTTTACGGTACCACGCCGCTTTCCCTCCAGTCTTGTACAATACGACTGGAGCCTTACCCATACCTTGGGACGTTTTGGAGCCGCTCCGAACCTCCAGCGTCTCATTTACCGAAAAAATTAACGCGTGACATCGAATGGCCCTCCATAACCCTCAGATGCCCTTGTCCGCCAGGAACGTCTCGATCGTCGTCCACAGTTCTTGCGCGAGCTCTTCCCTACTACCCGATACCGTCGGTTGACGAACAGACCCGACAGGAAGGAGATATGCACCCTTGAACGTTTCCGGATGTTGCACCACCTCGGACGACGCGGCTGCAAAGACGGAATTGTACGCGCCTACGTCGGGGCGGACAAAGAAAGGGTACACGAGCACTTCCACGAGCCATGATATCCATTTCAGTTGCGGCTTCCGCGAGAAGGTGTTCACGGCACCGGGGTCGATGCATACGACCGTGATAGGTGATCCTTGTGCGGTGAGCTTCCGTTGCAGTTCGGACACGTGGAGAATGTTGGCCAGTTTCGAGTACCCTTGGCAACGAGGTTAGTCGAATCAGTCGTGTCAGTCACCGCACTCACCATAGCGGGCGAACCACGGAATGAAGGCGCCCTTGAAATCGTTGTTAAAGTCATCGACGTTGCGGAAACGGGGCTGGCCGCGGAGGAACTTGTGGGATTCCGAGCCGACCTGCAAAGTATGTGTGCGCTTGAACGCCGTCGTTCTACATGAAAATAGCACTCACCACGACAATACGGACGTCAGAGTTCGTCTCCGCCGCGGTCCGGTTCAGGACGGGCATCAATTCGCGGGTCAGGACGAATGGACTTATTGCACTGCAGTTCGGCGTGGGTGAGACATTTCAGCAGGAGTTCAAACACTTTCGACGAACTTGACGGTGAATAGAGCTTCTACGCCTTCGGAAAGGTTGTCGAGTTGAAATTACAAAGCAGCGCCGGGGTGACGTACCATCAGGTGTCAGCTGGTATGGTTCCATCAAACTAGAGCCGAGTTAGCTATCCTACCCGTGCATAAATGGTGACAAGCTCGCACAGCGCAGCGTTGTGAACTGAGCGGCCCCGTCAGCGCCACTACTATCCAAATGACGCGTGACAACTTACTGAGGATATCCAAGCGTGTCTCCTTGCTCATGAACTCCCGCGCGGTCGTTTTCGCATTTCGCGGATCGATGAGGTCTAATGGAAGCCAAATCACGTCGCCGTTGCCAGGCTCCAGCTCTTCTTGTTTCAGCTTCGCGATGGCTTCCTCTGCTTTCTCCTTGTTCCGAGCGGCCATGTAGATCTTTGCGCCTTTGCGCGCGAGGTGTTTCACGGTAGCGTAGCCGATTCCAGCGCTAGTAAACTAGGTTAACACGTGAAGAACGTGGACGGTCGAAGTTTGGAAAGCGACGCACTTTCCGCCCGTCACGATGACGACTTTACCAGACAAGTCGGGCAAGTCCCTGAGCGGATCAAAAGGGTTTGAAAAGAATCCCATTTGCGATTTGGGCAAGCTTGGATCTGAACAAGTACTGGACGAGGTGAACTTCAAGTCGAAAGGCTCGGAGTTCTACCCTCTTACAGTGATACCGACGAGTCAGCTGATCGTCTGTCCAAAAAAGGCAATTCGGCTGAATCCCACTTGAAACTTCTCTCCATCATAGGCGGCCCGCCAGCCTCACTGAGTGCACTTGTGCATCACCCCTTGGACATCTGCTAAGCTCTCTATCGACTATGACATGCTGCATAAAATGTCGTTTTTGGGGCACATAACTAAATGGTTACAAGCTCAAGCATGCTGTACAATGTCCCGGACTTTATTGGGTCCATTGGCTTGGATACTTTTCTGAACGCTCACTGGCATATCACCATTCCTTCAATGGGGTTCATTCAAGGTCAAAGCTAGTGAAATCGTCAGTCATTCTTGTCATGTCTCAAAGCAAACACCTTACCGATCATGATTGTACTCGAATCGATCGGCACGAGTTCTTCTGAATTGCCGCCCGGAACGAGCTGGTATTGATCGCCCGTATCGGGGTCCGAGACATGCAGGTTCTGAAGAACGTGATGTGGTATGTCATTTTGCGATACCCCCTTCTGCTGGAGATCCCCGACCACCGAGTCAGCTGAACGTAAGTTGTAGCTGAGCGTCTACGGCAAGTCCATGGCGTAAACGGTACGTACGCGCGGAGATAACGACGTGACGGCCCCCGTAAGTGCCTCCTCCCAGTGAATGAAGGACGACCTGAGCGTCACTGACAGAAGATTGCTCAGCCGCGGCCACTGGCCGCTCGCCATCGCGACCGAGCTTTAAGAGCGTCGCTGAGACTCTAAAGTTGGTCGACAGCAGCTGCGTGGGCGTGCTGTACCCGACACGCACGGGCACGTCTCCCGCGTTGATGGCGGTAAACGTGAGATTCAGTGGTCGCTTCGCGAGGGCGGCTTGAAACCGACGTGACACTCCGCGGTGCGGGGATAGACGATGTCGTACACCATGGCCCCTCTCGAACGGCGCGGAGATGGCGAGCGTGACGAGAACGGCGAGGGAAATGAGCTTAAACAAAGACTTCATCTTGCGCGGGAAGGACACGATGCGAATGTAACATCAAACGTGGAGTTGGGTGTGATACAAGGTATATATGCCTCTGACGAGCTGGAACAGAATGTGTTGAAGCAAACTATGACGCACGATTCTCTGCAGTCATTTCCGCTGCCAGTGAAACATCAACTACTCCACGGGCGTCGTTTCGAATTCGTTTGATTGTAACGAGACGAGGGGTTTCTGAGTCTTGCTGGCCGGTCTAAATGCGCAAAGTAAATTGGGGGCTCGGAGAGTGTGCGGCCCGAGTACAATGGCGTCACCGGAAGTCGAAGCAATCGCGTCCCTTCGAAATGAACTTACTCGCACGAGGCGGGAAAGCGGAGACACGACCACGGTTGACCTAGAAATGCGAGTGCCAGTTCTTGGGAAGAAAACAACAACGCTCCAGGTTACAAAAAATCCAAGGGTATTCGAAAGGTACAGAGCAAGTCGTCAACAATGAATCTGTATTCACGCATAAACCAAGTCAAGCCACGAAGAACACAGTTTCCATCAGCATAGACAAATGCCAAGATATCCTGTCACTCATTCAAGCCTGAGGGTCGTAATCCATGAAGAGAGCTAGTCCGAAACTATCAGCGTACTGGGCCAATCACTTCGGGAGAGTGTCTTACTAATATCGGGTGTGGAACTATCGGTATAGTCAGGGACGAGCTCGTACTCATTACCGGTCTGGGGATCCTTGGCGTGCACGTTATTGCTAATGTACTGAGGGAATTGCTCCTCAGTCACATCGTTTTGTTTGAGAGCCTCAACCAAGGCGTCCGCTGCAGTTGCAAGAGATGTCAGCGTCTCAGATATGCAACACACGCCGATTTTACGTACACAAGGTGACGGCCATGTGACGGCCCGCATAGCTATCCGTCGAACGACCTGAGAGGCCGTTCGAGGGAAGGTCGGTTATAATCACCTTGTATTCCTCGATGCTGCGCTTGATCGACACGGAAGCAGTGAGGAGGGCCAGAAGAACATTGATTGTCACAGAATCCCGTTTGGCGGCACGTTCAAGATGTCCATCCACACTTGTTTCTACATCTCTGATAACAATAGGCCCAAGCGTGATTCCAAGGTTGAAGGTGAGCGCACGCTTGGACAACGCTGCTGGTGGTCATGGTGAGCGAATGCATTGATTAGCAGAATATGTCTTACCACTTTCGACTGGTGAAGCAAAAGTGGGCACGAAGAGGACAGCGAGAAGAACGAGGAGCGAGCAACAGAACTTCATCCTGCACAAAAGCCTTGGTTGTCGAAAGAGTGATCAAAAGCGAACGATTGCCACTGACACATACAGGGTACATTGCCAGCCATTTTATACCTTTCTCTAGCGGAACCAACCGAGAATCCAAACCTTTCATAAGGGGCGTGGCCGCAAGAGGGGCGGTTTATGGCCCTGATGGGTCGCTCTCATGACAATTTTGGGGTGAGTTGATTGAGTGCTACACACGAAGAAAGTGTCTTGTGAACGTCACCGATTGATGCATGACGGTAAATGAACCCCACAGAACAACACAATGTCTGGGGGACAAGGATATGTGCCTTGGAGCTGACAATACGGGTTACTGGCCCACCTAACTCTGTGGCCCGTCTTCTGCAATAGCAAAGAGGGCCTGAAAACGAGTGCAGCAACTTATTCATGCTATAATTCATCGTTCAGAATGCTACCGCTTTCGCACGTGGAGTGGAAATACTACAAGATGTGGGCCGTAAAAGACCCCAGGATTTGGTCACTTGAGGGTATCCCTGGTGGTAAGCGAGGAATATGTGAAATTGCGTTCAGTGCCTGGTAGAACCAGCTTGTATGTGTGAGGTCAACAAGAGGAAGACTCACAAAGGGCCTGACAAGAAAGGATAGAAGAGTTCTACGTTACGGAATAGTCGTAAAGACTGAACATTCTCGATTGATCATTGCCATCTTGTCGCGTTATCATGAGGCATGAATGACACTTTCAACTTGGTCTACCTCAGTATGACTTGGACCCGCGTCCAAACTCGGTGACCCTAGCAGGTGTCTTCTACTGATAGGACAGGTTGGCTACAATCACTGGGAACATACCTCGTGTGCAACAATGCCAGATCAACGGGGATGGCTGCTGTTTCGCATCGACCATGAGCGTGGTGGTAAGAAGAAGCCTGCAGTGTGACACATTTGCCAACTGCCGTGACACCCGGGTTTCATCTAGCTTGACGGACTTACTTCTCTGTTCTCACCCGTCACTGACACGCGTCATCCATGCTCCTCCGAAATTTACATGGAATACCCACTCATGCAAGCACCCTCGGATCCCTGAGCCGGCGACTCTTCTCGGACACCGTCCCTGAGCAGCTTGCAGGAACTGCACCCGTGCACCGCTGTTATGTCTTCCTCCATACGCCCCAACCCCCAAGTGCGTACCCTGCCAAATACACAACCCCCGTGGAGCGCCGGCTCCGACTCCTCGCCGCGCCGTGGGGCGGCACCGTCAACTTTGCATGGTACCCGTCGCAGCCCGTACACCCCCATTCACCAGCTGAAGAGCACCCGCACCTGTATCATCTCACTGCCTTTTCGAGCACGCGAGGCAAGTTGGAGATCGAAGCAGTGTCACTTGCAAACGTAGAGGGGGTCGGGGAGGCATTGCGGGAGCACGCCGAGCCTCGCGACACGGCTAGTGCACCATCGACATCACAACTCGACGATATTCATCTCTACGTATGCACGCATGGGGCGCGGGACTGTCGCTGTGGTGAGACCGGTGGGGCGGTCGCGCGCGCTATCCGCGCGGAGCTGGATAGACGTCAACAACGCTACTCGTCCGATCCCAGCACGCGCGTTAGACTTGCAGAAGTTGCTCACGTAGGGGGGCACAAGTGAGTCCATACCGTCGTTTAGGTGACATACTTTGGGTGCACGTACTGAAGGCACATTTCGGCGACAAAGATATGCCGCAAATATGTTGGTGTATCCTCACGGTGAATGGTGTGTCCACGTTCCAAACGGTGTCTTTCCCCGGTGGTATCTCATTAACCAAACTGGATAGGCTTGGCAACGTAAAGCCTGAGAACGTTCCAGCAATAATAGATGCTATATTAGCGCGACCAACAAGGCCTCTGCACCCAGAGGAGATGCCTATTTGTCCACCGCACTGGAGGGGACGTATGGGATTGAGCAAGGATGAACAGATTAAACTCTTCGCCCGGTTTTCGAACGCAAATCAGCGCGTCGATTAGATCGAATTCGTG
>JBBPOC010001070.1:0-11789 GCA_038091235.1 Tylopilus rubrobrunneus | reverse complement strand
CACGTTGTCCGTTGAAAGGGGGCACTGTAGTCATCATATTACATGCTTGTTGTGACACGAGTTCAACAGTGCTTGTAAAGAGGGGCGGCAATATTACCTCGGATGATGTGGCGGACCCATGTGGATGGGAATCGGATAGCTAGCGAGGCATCATAAGCGCACTCATGAGCCGCTCTGTCAAATATACATACCACGTAGGTACGTGAAATGCCCTGCTGGGGATTTCACAGTGGGAACTCAGTGTGCCTGCACATTGGGTCGGTCGAATGTTACGCGTCTGAATCTGAGATGTAAAGAACCAACCAAAATGTCTGCAACACATCATGCCGTGGACGAGGAGCTCCTCCTTCCCACCATTGAAGGGACTGGCGGTTCAATAACATGTCCTTTGGACACGCAGTGACTCTGTCATCCATTCACAGTAGCAAAACTCGACCAGGAGCAGGGTTCAGCGCTCCGGTAATGAGACGTGATCCACGACAAGTCGCCTCGCAGCGTATACACGGCATTTCCGCATCTGTGTTGTGGGTACATATGAGCAGAGTGAGCAGATCAAAAGCAGAACATCGAGGGTCTTGCTGTCCCTTCGGCAGGTTGCAGGATCTCAAAAAGGAGGTGATGCAAGGCAAGTGAGAGGAACAGCTTGAAGACGCGGAAATTGAGGCAGTCGGACGAACGCGGGATGATATCCACCTTCGCGTGATCAAAGAGTGCAGCAGCATAGGCAAATATGGTCACGGTGGCGAAGGTGAACACACATGTGCGACAGTCTCTACAAAGTGAGGCGAAAGTGACGTTGAAACTTAGAGAGAGATGGGCAATGTTTGAAAGCGACCTTTTATGATAAGAGTCCGGGTGCTGGGGCCTCGCTACGTGTTGCTGGGACCTGTGGGTTGTTCTATTGATAGAGGTGATCACGAGGCCGGTAAGGTGCAATCCGGGCATGCAGTAGTCGATAGCCCATGTTGTGGTCAGGTTGACCAGGTAGGAAACAAATAACGTGTATGGCCAGCTCGTGTTCTCTGCAGGCAGTGTGGGATGTCGATAGAGTCTTATTACCGAGTCGTAGCTAGTCATGAGGTACCGTGGGAAAACATGATCTTTACAAAATGTCACGTGCTTTATGACACGGTCTTTCTCTCCCCCTGTGCCTTGTCGACGATGCCCCTCGGAACGCCCTACCACTCGTTTGCGCTTCCTTATCCCATTCGCGTCGACAACTTTACAGACACCCTCGACGACTTGCCACCTCCTTACAACAGACCACGTCTTCATCTCTTGACTCATACACACTCGGACCACATCGTGGGTCTCGCCTCAAAGTCGTTCGCATACCGCGTAATATGCTCCATCGACGCGAAAGAGATGTTGTTGCGTCACGAGGTATACGATGAGCGCTCGTTACACGACCATGAATATCGTGCAGAGAAGAAAAGGACGTTTGGACATCTCAAGGTTGACCCATACGTGATGCCCAATGGTCAGAAATTCTTCACTGGCTCGAGAGACCTTTTGGTATGACATTCATTTTCTCCATTCCGTGAACTGACACGTAAAACAGCACGCGATACCCCTCAACACGCCCACCACATTCGAAATTTCCGACAGCGAGACGGTGACAGTCACTCTTATCGATGCGAATCACTGTCCCGGTTCGGTCATGTTTGTTCACGTCACCCTACTTTTCCACCTTTTCACTGACTCGTATCGACTAGGTTCCTAATTGAAGGTTCGCGTGGGACCGTCCTTCACACCGGCGATCTCAGAGCCGAACCATGGTTTCTCTCATCCATCCAACGTAATCCATTCCTCGAGCCATATTTAGCCAGTTCTTCAGAAAATCTCCAGATTTTTGTTGCCCGTAAGGAGGGCACACATGCCGAAGCGGTTGGCCTCGTAAAAACCCTTGAGGCAATATACCTGGATACTGCGTGTCTACTCTCTCCCCTCGTCGTGCCTACAAAGGTATGTTTAATCTGATAACTCGTCTTCCTTATATCGACGCGGATCTTTGGGATCTCTAGGAGTCCGCGGTTCAGGGAATCGTTGGACTAATGGCTGAATTCCCGTCGAGCACGCACTTTTTTATCAACACCTGGACTTGGGGCTATGAAGACATCCTGAAGGCGGTCGGACGCGCGTTTCAATGCAAGGTGCGGACGCGATCCATTTCTACACTCATTGCCTACCGAGGCTGCGTATATGCTTATATTTTACTCAATTTGCCCGCATGTATGCATTGCTTACGTCTTTCTCTCCCTTTTTTTCCTCTCTCAAGGTTCATTTCGACCGCTACAAACACTCGATATATTCATATGGCTCGGATCCTTTGCTGCGTGCCCTTGGCACGGACGATGCTGCTTCCACAAGGTTTCATGCTTGCGAGCGGTTCGATCGTTGTTCCTTCGTGGACGTCCCTATCTACAACTATCGAGCTAAAGGCACTGTGGCACCGCCTAGCAAAGAAGGAAAGAATGTGGTCTATGTGAATGCAGTCAATATGAGTTGTGCTTGCTGGGAGGACTACCAAGCTGACATCAAGCGGCGAATTTCGCGAGGAGAAAATGTAGATTCGTTGGTGAGTCGCGTGGGGAAACCCGTAGATTTTCATTTCATTGACTACGTGTTTCCCTGTTGAAGCTCGTTCCGTTGTCTCGCCATTCACACCTTCCTGAGCTCATGAATTTTGTGACGCTGTTCCGTCCACTTCGGGTTGTACCCAACACCCTCGATCCTTCGTTCAATGGTCTCGACTGGGGCGCGATGTCCAAGATGTTCTCAGGATGCCTTTCCCCAGCGTCAGAACCTGGTTCCCTGGTATCTGTCATGGCTCCTCCTTGTCCTTTGACGTGCCACCCCAGCATGGCCCGTCTACCTGGCCCGTCTACGGAGTGCGATAGAAGAATGGTATCCGCCATAGATGAGGAATATATGGATACCGCGTATTCGAACTTGATCGGGCCCAGTGACGCTGCTGAAAAATGGGGCGACAGGGGTGAGATGAAAGAAAAGTTTGAAGTCTTGAGGTCGTGGTTGGGTGCTGGGAGGCGAAAACGCCTCGGGAGCTCGCGTCAACGCGTCGATGAAGGTGAAGGCGGAGCCCTGGGAAACGAAATGGATGAGCATGGACCGATGGCCAAACCCACCCGACTGTCTTTGTCGGGAATCGGCATCCCGAAGGTATATGCGCAGAACGATGACTCGGGCGATTCCTCGAACGAAGAGGGTTCGGATGATCATGTGAGGACTGCCTGGAATTTGTTTGGTGTCGGGGAGTCGGTGGACGTATGCGAGACATGGGCATCTCCTTCGTCGCAATCTCAGGCGCAAGTCCGAGCCGATGCAGTGGTTGATATCGGAACCCTCCCTACACCAACGTCGTCCCCCCTTCTCCGCGAGAGACGACTGGCGGGGAGCAGCAAGGGGAAGGAGCGTGCCATCGAGCACCCTTCACATAGCGACTTACCACTTGCCACCCCGGTAAAGCTTTCTCTCGGACGCACTCCCACAGAGATCGCCCTCCCCCCTGTCGCCCATAACGCTTCTCGATTGACATCATTTTTGTCGGCATGCACATCTCCATTTGTCTCCTTCGAAGACGCTCGGTTTTCTGGTCAGCTCCCGGAAGAGCAGGCAAACGAGACTGCCGGGTTGGATTCACACCCGTTTTCTCGCCTTGAAAACGTTGTTCACTCTGATCTGTCTCAGGAACCCGTACCGCCTCCACATCTGACGCCGCATCACAGCCAAAGCCAACAAGCGTTGAGGGAGCACCGGAGGAATCCATCGATCACCCAAGATGTAGGCAATGTCGGCGCGAAGAGGGACGTAGAGAACGCTGTGCAAGCTTCATTATCGAAGCGGCGAAGGATCGGTCGAGATGGATCCATTCTGAATACGGGCGAAAAGAATAGCGTGCTCGAGCTTTCAGAACGTAAACTTTCTCGCTCAGACAGTGTATTCACCACTCCTAGACGGAATGGAATTTTCGAGTCTCCCCAGAAATCCATAACTAGGCTGACACGTACGGCCACCATTCCTGCCGTGGCACGCGGAGACAACAACGAAGCGTCCCCTCCAGTAGAAGTCGGTCCAGCGACAGTTTCACGAGCCCCCCACGCGCCAACTGTGACATCGACATCGACCATTTCGTTTCCAGTGAAGAAGCATATCGACGATAGGGCGTTTCATGTTGGGAAGACCGGCTCGCTCAATGCATTGCCCTCCTCAAGAATGAGCACTAGACAGGAATTCGGCTTGGGGCTGGCGTCATGCTCGACATCGGCGATCGCACGTACGTCAACGGCCATCAGTGCGAGAACACTCTAACAAACGAGCGTCATCACAGATGAAGGGGCTACACGTACGAGTGAGATACCTGTGAGCCCGCGGACGGCTGCACGTCGTGCCGAGCGTGCAGAGAGAAAGCGGATAACGGAGAAGTTACGGCTAGCACGACCGGATCTCGTACGGGCGCAACCGTCCAGGGGCGGGAGCAGACCTCGATTGTCGGAGCGGGTGGCAATGTCGCTGGCAGACGCCTCAACATCCGCCACTGCCTTCACCTCGGCGCGCGGGATGGACATGGGGAAAGGGGAGGCAAGCGGCAGTAATGCACTGAACGTGTCGGCGGAAGACGTCAAGATGGACTGGGAGAGGAGTCGGCGGTTGGCCGAGAGCGTGAGGGAGGCGGTCCAGAGGGGCCAGCACATCAACGAGGTACTGCCGCGTTTGAGATGTTTGGAACAGTGGTACGCGGACCGGGCATGATGGCCTTGGTTACTGTGAAGCTTACTTACAATAAAGCTCGAGCTCTGAGTGATGGCATGCGCATCGCGTATGGGTTGCTTGGAGACTTATTTTTGACCTATCTTAGTCGTAATGTAGCAGACACGCTGGGAATCTGTATGCTTTTGTAACACACCAGTGCAAGGTATGACTCGAACAAGGTTACTGTGAACGAACCGCCAAACTATCTGATGTCGTCCACTGAGCGGAAACCTATCATTCTCTATGATATTGCATGCGTCACCCCCGACCGTCCCTGGTCCCCGAACACGATGAAGACGAGGTATGTACTCAACGATAAGTTACATGTCACCTCCAGCCGAAGCGATCACCCTCGTCAGATATTGTCTCGGATACAAAGGGCTACCATTCACGACTGTCTGGGTCGAGCTCCCCGACATCGCGGGGTTGCTCCAATCCAAAGGCATCACACAACCTCCATACACTCTACCAGCGATCGAAGACCCAAACACAGGCACCTTCATCATGGATTCCCTCGCGATCGCGACCTACCTGGACACTACATACCCCGAGACGCCCCAAGTCCTCAGTCCCGCAGCACAGGCGATGCTAGACCAGGTCGGGGACGTGTTCTCGTTCGGTTCCGCCGGCGGTGCGCTGGCCAGCGCGGACGTGGCACGCCGTCTCGTGTTCCTCATTCTCGCCGCCGACCGGCTTAACCCGGTCAGCACGGCCTACTATCACCGGACGCGTGCCACGCGTCTGGGCGAGCTGTGGACGACGCTGCGCGATGCGTGTGCTGCGGGACCGGAGGCGCGTGCGGAGCGCGTGAGGGAGGGTGTCGACGCGCTCAGCGGGGTGTGGCGCAAGGTCACGGCGATGTACGAGCGGGAGGGTGAGGGGGCGAGATCGTTCGTGCTTGGTGACGAACCGTGTTTTCTTGATTTCGCGGTCGCAGGGAGGGTCAGGTTTGTGTTGGATGGGTTGCTCCCGTCTGAAATGGCGATGATCACGAATTTGGATGGAGGAAGGTTGATGAAGATGATGGAGAGCCTGGACAAGTACTTGTGTTGAGGGTTTGGACGCGATACGATACGGAGGAATAATCTATGCACCCCCTTCCATGATGATTTCCATCTAGCTGATAGAGTTTTCCTCGATTTGCGGCTGTTCACATGCATTCCTGGCTAGCTCGATATCATACTATGGAAGTTGTAACCGGTAACCGGTTACTTGCAGCCACCCGAAAGAAACTGCCACTGAGGTCACGTTACTCTCTCAAAACTTCACTTCCAACAAACTTGACAGGTTTCCCCGGGCTACGTTGGGAAGTGCTTGCAAGTCAAACTTAGACTACTCCCCCACATCCAACAGCATAAACATCGCGAGGCAAGCGAATGCGCTGACTTCTGACAGGGCCACGAACTGAATAGCCAATATTATACTTCCCATATGACCACGAATTCCGTGTGCATTTGATGTTCTGCGCGTTTCCCTATGCAACTCCCGATAAGACCGGGCAAGCCATTTGATCACTAGGGCTTAGCCATGGTCCACATGCATTTCCAAACCCCAGGCTAAACTGCCTACGAGGTTGGGATGAACTCTGAATGCTCAACTTGAACGTAACTCTTACATTCCAGTTGACTGCACATGCTGACACACTTCAGGCACCATCACTTCGCAATATACCCGGGGTTGATGCTCAGGCTTTCGCCGTGGCTCCTCACGTACAATCTCCGTAAGGATTTACTCTTGGAGAGTAGGCGCCAAGTCCCCTTATCCTTTCCAGGACCGTGGGGTAGCCTTTAGCGATTTCGGTCGCGCTGAATTGAGCCTCAGTGAGTGCCTTTTCGGTGGTGATGACCCCCCTGCCTTGTGCCATGTGTCTGGGGCTAGGTTAGCCCTGCAGCTGCCAGATACCTTAGTGCCTCTCTCTCCAAAAAAAAAAAACTTTCGCCACAGGTGAGGCTCTTATGTACACTTCACAGTGCTAGTGCCATTTTGTGAGCCCAATGTGAGAGATGTCAAGACATTTAAGGGAGTGGTGCTTGTAGTAGCCCTGCCTCGAGGCCGAATGAGGCACAAAGCATACCCGCAAAATGGTATACTCCTTGCGCATGGCCATGTATAGGAACACGGAGAGATCCATTAATCGGCTCCCTTCCAACTTATATTATATGCCGAACCTGAAAAGTCATTGACAGTTTAGAGGCTCGCCACCCTCTAAAGGACTCCTGAACATCCAATGACTTCCGCTGAATTGAAACCCATCATTTTGTATGATATTCCATGCGTCACTGCGGGCCGTCCCTGGTCCCCGAACTCGATGAAGACGAGGTATGCACCCGTCGATCTCTCAGCTGCGAGCCACTCTCACCGATCATCCACGTCAGATATTGCCTCGCATACAAAGGGCTGCCATTCACGACCGTCTGGATCGAGCTTTTTGACATCGCGCGCCTGCTCCAGTCCAAAGGCATTAGACAACCGCCATACACCCTTCCCACCATCGAGGACCCAAACACCGGCGTTCTCACGGTGGATTCCCTCGCGATCGCGGCCTACTTGGATGAGACGTACCCTCAGACTCCAAAGGTACTGAGTCCAGCAGTGCGCCCTCTCCTGGAAGAGGTTGAGGCCATACTCGCTCTTAGTCCCCGAGGTACGGCGGGTACGGAAGCGAATGGAAATCCCGGCTCTGTTCCTGAAATTGACCTCGTACCACGTCTTGTGTTCGTCGTCATGGGCGCCGACCACCTCAGCCAGGCCAGTAGGAACCACTATCACCAATTACGTACCACACGCCTGGGGGAGCCGTGGGTATCGACGTGTAATGCGTATGCTGCAGGCCGTACAGAGTGTGTCAGGAAGGGAATCGAGTCACTCAGGGGGGCATGGCAAAGGGTTGCGGAAATGTACAATCATCAGGGCAATTCGGATGGAGAGAAATTCAGCAGAGAGTTTATTCTCGGGGACAAACCTTGTTTGCTTGATTTTGCGGTCGCGGGGAGGATCAAGTTTATCTCAGATGGGCTTCTTCCATCTGAAATGGAAACGGTGAGGAACTTGGAGGGAGGGAGGTTGGACAGAGTGGTGGAGAGCCTCGAGAAGTACTTCATATATTGAAAAAATATCGTTGTCGATGGCTAGTATAGCATCCGAGTCAGACGACGGCAAAAACTAAAGAGTCCTCCTGTGCGAATTGAACTTGAACTCGCCTTCTAAGAGCTCCGAATCGTGGTTCCGACCTCGTAATAGCGTCGGGCCACTGGCTCGCTGTCGGCACACTGCAGAGTCCTCACACTGGTTGAGGAGTGTAAGCAAGAGCGTCATGAAGAGCATGCCAGTGGTAGATTTTCCGATTTGTCAGTCAAGGTTAGTCACGGTGAAGGGAGCGCATACTGTATAGCTGTGCGCGGATAAATAAAGTGATCTAGCGTAACAGTGCCTTGATTCAACTATAGATACATAGCCAGCTCATTTGTTAGCAGTAAAGAGTATGTACTGTCGTAGTGCTAAATTGTCAATGGTAGTGTGACTAAAGACGAAGTCACGTAATATGATAACGTCAGCGATTTCGCGTCATTCTCATTCTCTTCTCTCGAGTCTTCATGAGTGACTCAGCTGTTTGCAGTTCGTCCTAGATAATCCAAATTGTCTGGCTGTGTCTTCAGCTGTTGGTTTCTAATCTTTCTAGGTCATTTGAGTCATTACGCATATGTCATATCAAGGATATAACCACCATGCAGTTGTGCGACCCCACAACTTGAACCACACCAGACTTCAAGCCCAATCTTGACACATATGGCCTCTCAGAAAGCACTCTGGCTCAATCAACCTGGCAAGGATCTAGTCCTTGCGGGTAACGAAATTCCTGAACCTGGTCCTGGAGACGTTCTCGTCAAAAACCATGCTGTTTCTCTCAATCCTATGGACTGGCACTTCCCAAAGGCTGGGTTCTTCCTTATGAAAACATTTCCTGTCGTGATTGGTGAGGAAGGTGCCGGAATTGTGGAAAAGGTCGGGCAGGGGGTCACAAACTTGGCTGTTGGAGACAAAGTGTAGTCATCATCTTGCTATTTGCTTTCCATTCCGTATTGATGCGCCTTCCCAGGTTTTACGCAACCAAGTTCAACTTCCAGAGCAAATATGGCGCGTTCCAAGAGTATACCCTTATTTCTGCGGACCTCGCCGGAAAGGTATTTACCACGGCATTCATATATAATCAACTTTGACAACAGTATTCAGCTACCAGACAATATTTCCTTTGACCAAGCTGCGTCGATTTGTATCGGCATTCTCCCGTTCGTTGTCCCCACTTATACTCCGGAACCGCATGGTTTTGGTTTCACTTCCCCCTTCGAGAGCGAAGGCGGTGTTGGTAAATATACCGGCCAACCGATCCTCGTTATGGCAGGCAGTTGCTCGCTTGGCCAATATGGTATGTAGCGACCTGCTCAACTCTTTCGATCCACTGAGACACCCATTACCATACACGTAGCAATCCAACTCGCTAAGCTCTCTGGCTTCTCCCCAATCATAACTACCGCATCCATACATAACTCGGATTACCTCCAGTCCCTTGGTGCCACACACGTCTTGGATCGCCGCCTCTCTAAGGATGCGCTAAAAGAAAGCATCGCTCAGATATGTAGTGGCGTTCCACTGCTCTACGCCTTTGACGCCATATCTCGCGAAGACACGCAAAGAGTTGCATATGACTCCCTTTCCTCTGGCGGCAAGTTCACCGAGGTATATCTGCAGCATTGCTTACCTCGGCATGACCCAGTGAGTGGCAAGAAAGTATTGCACGCATGGGGATCCTTCGAGGTAGAGACTCCCGGTGTGCGTGAGTTTGGGCAGCGCTTCATGCGCGAGCTGTCAGGATGGCTCGCCGAAGGCAAAATAAAGGTACGCGACAGTTTTATGGAGCCTTCGAGCCACTCCTGACAATGCTTGTGTCATTGTAGCCAAATAACGTGGAAGTGCTCCCAGGGGGCCTAAAGGGTATCAAGGCGGGATTGGAGAGGCTCGAGCGCGGCGGGGTCAGTGCCCGCAAGCTCATCGTACGTCCGCAAGAAACGAAATTTTAAAGTGGTTTTTTATCTACTGTTTTGAACCGGATTCGTTCCCTGTATTCAACTTCTAGTATACAGTCAGTAACCGTTACCTCCTTGCACCCCTGTTACTGAATAGTGGTTGAATGCCCTGGAACGCGAGTCTTTCTGGATGAATCAATGACACCTGCATTCGCTGACGGGGCCAATACATGCAATCCGAATCGCGCAGTAATCAATGAAGTTCATACAAAACAATGCATAGTACTGAGTACCTAACCAAGCCACAGAGCCAAGAGCTGTGCAATTGCAGACCTACACTTGTCTGTTCTCCTTTACATCCCACAAACCACGTTGATCCCCATCAATCATCCTCACCGAGTACTCTTTATGCTCGAACCATGGAACCCATACCCTCGTCTCGCAGAGTTTTGTGTCACTACCCATCGTAAAATATTTATTCCCGCCTAGTGGTAACGATGCTCAATAGACTAACTCACAGCACCTGCTAGAGGTCTCACCTGCACGTGCTAGCGCCATGAGTGGCATCGAGAGGGACATGCCAATCCCCCCCCTGCCCGTAAGAAGGGACGCGGTGCCAATGACGACCGATGCCGTCCCTGCTGCACACGCGGCGCCAATGGTTGCACCCATCTCCAAAGACTCCTCTGGGCAGAACGCACGTGACTGATAGACAGCCCCACTATCATAGTCCCTGCGTTCCACCCAGCGGGCTTGGAAGTAGAGCGGAAGAGTTGGCAGGTCTCTCGTCCATCGTTCACCTGGTTGAAGATTGTTCCTCCAGTGGGTGGGTGCAGTGATGAAAAACGCGACGTGGATGGCTTCATCGAGATCGTTGATTATGGTGAGGTTGGGCATTTGGAACAGTAGGTGAACCGGAGTAACGGGGTTGGGTGCGGAAATTTTGCCAGGACGCAACGAATGCATTTATACGCACTGAAACGTTGCTCAGGCATGTTTGAGATTGGTTCGATGATCCTCCTTAGTAGGCAAGGAAGGACAGGATCAATCAATCATGGCGCAACCCCTATCGATTGGGCCATGTGGCATCCATTCCATCTGTGTGGCGCTTTGAAGGTAGAGCGTTCACATGGGATAGTCGTAGCTCGTGGAGTTTATTATTCAGTGGGATAGAACCAGACTGAAGTATCTCTGTCCGAGGTCAACTGAGGGAGAGTTACATTGAGTATCTACCTCTCACAAATTTTAATATGGGAGGCTGTGAAGATCAGAAAGTAAGTACATGAGGCATGAGGCGTGTTACACCATCCGACACCATGCATCATGGTCAAAGAAGAAGTCTTACTATTATTCATTTCATTGTCATACTAGTGAGAAGAACTTTCGTGTGTGCCAGTGCAACACCAGGCAAGACAAGGGGAATTACGGGGTCGTTGAAAACAAATGACGTTCGTTCGTCTGATTTTTCCCTGTTTCAACTTGAAGCACTGACGTCCGAAGACTCTTCTCGTGCAGATGGTAGGAAGTTCTACTGATTAACCTTTAAATTTGGTGGCAGAAATCCGAGGGAGCTTATGTAACAGCACCCATGGTAGGGTTAGGGTTACATAACGGCTTACTGATACCCTGACTTGCGTGTTC
This sequence comes from Tylopilus rubrobrunneus, assembly GCA_038091235.1. NCBI lineage: Eukaryota > Fungi > Basidiomycota > Agaricomycetes > Boletales > Boletaceae > Tylopilus > Tylopilus rubrobrunneus. Next base: position 357 of record JBBPOC010001070.1, on the reverse strand, counting down.
TCGGGTTAGAGCTCTCATTCCTTCACTACTACCTTGGAGAGAACAAAACGTATAGCGTTGTATCAAAATTAAGGTACCATCGAAATGCTTCCGATATTTGGAGACGAGCGTAGGCGCCGCGAGATCAACCTAGGAGGGTCAAGCTCTGTAGCATCTCAGGCGGCGATCCTGGACCAAGCACGGGCTCGAAGGATGGAACGTGAAGCACAGCGCAAACGCGAAGATAGCGCGATTCTAATACAGGCATGGTGGCGCGGCGCACGCGAAGTTCGGCGCCTTCGACAGGAGTTGCGGCGACTAGTCAAGGCGCAAGTCACCGGTCTCACTGCCCTGCGATGCCTCGTCCTTGTTGGGCAA
>JBBPOC010001069.1:0-11793 GCA_038091235.1 Tylopilus rubrobrunneus | reverse complement strand
CGGAACCATTCGTCCCACATCGTTCGGTCGCACCACCCTGTTGACACGGCCCAGGTTGCCGATGAACCATCCACTTTATCTTCAACACCCACAAGGCGTCACCGTCCCCTTTCTCATATGGACATCGTACTATCAAAGAAAGGTTGCTGGCAATCTTCTGAGCACAAGCACGACTACCCACCCACCCCACAGGTGAGTTTATCCTTTAATACGCTCAGCTGCATCTTAGAGGGAAGATCAGCCATCAAACAATGACCCAAACAACCCAAGCACCGGTATAGACGGTGGCAAAAGTCCTATATTGGCGAGGCTTATCCTTGACGCAGCACAAGCTCAGCGCAAGGTTCGGATGGCCGAGAAACATCTTTCTGCATGCCATCTAGCGGAGCACGTTGCTTTTTGCAAGTTGTATCAGCACCAGATCGTAGTCGCCGATCACGAGGTCGATGAAGCGAGCCTTGCAATTGGAGTGATACGAAATGCCCTGCAAGAAAATGGCATGTCGCTCTATGTTGATCAATTTCCTTTCCCCATCCGACGCCATTAGTCCGCGTGGAGCGTGGGTGAGCCCTTCAGACAATGTCAAAAAGTATGCTTCCTTTTTTTGATCTACGGTATGAAACCGATTTTCAAAAGCATTCAGGATAACTCAGACAGATCTGTTGCTAGTGAGCCGTAGTGGATGTTTTTCACTTTGTTTCCGACAGATCGCATTTGCCATGCTAAACTGTACTTGCGTATTCTGAGGGTTTATTGTACCGTTGTCCCGCGAGCCTGGAACCAATACAAAGTCTAAATTCACACAACCCAGACTCAGACCCGCAGAAGATGAACCCCGAGTCGTTCGTTGCCGTCGTCGTTGTCTGCGATGAACCCGCCCGCTTTCCCTTGTTGCCGTTCGCAGCAAACTCATCATCGCCATCGCCATCGCACGTGGTGAAGTCATTCATCTTTCGCCGTCATTCGCCTTGTCCAACCTGTCCATTTCCTTCCTCCCTTGTCCAGAGTCGTTCGCCTTATGCGGCCGATGTACGCGTACCAACAGTACCTACCATCAAGGTGGGGATGCGTTGGAAGTGCGGGCCAAAGTGTTGATTTTTCTTTTTCAAGGAGGAATTGGGACCGCGTACAACTTAACAGCAGCGCCTCTGTGCCATCGCCTCTACTCGTCAAACCCCCAGAGGAAATCACTCCACGCGCCTTGACGTTGTCAGTCCAAAGGACAATGGGTCGGCCCCTGTAACAAAGATCACTCCGCTGGCAACGGCGACATCTAATTCTCGGCCCGTTCGAGGTACACCTCACCAGTTCCTTCCATCGATAGCTGTCGCCCGAGAAGTGCATATTGAGGGTGCCACTGTTGAAACCAAGAACTTGTTGAATCCGTCATGCAACCGCCGGATCGCGACGAGCGCCTCCACGCTGTAGGCGAGAGGTCCGAGTCGATTCCACCGATTACCGTTCGCGAAAGGACGCGAAAGTCGTTGCTACATCCCCAGCCCCCCCAACCCATCGCGTTAGCAGTAACAGCGCCTGCTGTCGCCGCTGCCATCGTCGTCAAGCCCCTGAGCCTGCCGTTGAAGAGCAACGCGAGGCCAAGCAGTCACTACAAATCGCTTCCACTGATCCCGCCATTCCCCCTGTCCGGCCCACCCCCTCTCCGTCCCGAGTCGTTCACTTTCGGCACCTCATTTCTCATCATCGTTGTCGTTGTCACTGTCGCCGTCAAACACGGTGAATTCACTCATTCGGGCAGCTTGAACCAACCTGGTGAATCTCCGCCGAACGATATACGTCGCGAATGCCTTGAATGCTTGCAAGGTCATGTTCCTGACAGATAATCCAACAAACAAACAACTTTAAATCAATTGACGAGTATCGGGTTGCAATCGTGGTACGAAAGGTTCATAAAGGTGGCCCGCGCGTTGCTAAGTTCTTGAATAACCCTCTCCGAGTCCCACTGAACTCTTTGCTCCTCGAGGCGATTGCGACCATTGTATATCAGCACTTGTCATCTCCACAGGGCGCTGCAAAAAATGCGAGAAGGTCTCTTGTCAGACTCAAGCGAGTATGCATCGAAGCTGCCCATAGATCACCTAAAATGTGAGCCAGTCCACGCGCTACATGTCAGTGTCTAGCGCTGAGCGCGGTGCCTGTACAGGTTCTACCATCAAGGCCGACCAAGCGTTCCCCCCGGTCTTAGAGAATTCTGCCAAGATACAAATACTGCGTACTGCGCTTTCCCTGTTTGTTCCAAAGTCTACCTGGAACGCTCACGGAATCCATTGAAGCGGTCAGTCAGAGAGTTGCTTTAAGATAAGTGCATCTCGTGATTGATTTCCTTTCACAAGGCAAGTACGGAGCTGCATTGTGCACGTACAATGAGGTGAATTTCTTCACGATTCTCAACAAGGAACAATGTCAATTGACTCCTTGGCCAACGGCAAGTCGGATGACCCCGTCCGAACACAAGTGGATGCTGGATAAAGTTTCGTCCAACGTTGAGAGGGTCGTGAGGGAGATGAAATCTCTTCTCTTGTCCAAACCACAAGAACTGGGTCGGAGTGTCGAGGACCAGGAGAAAACGATTGAGCGCACCGTTGACTGCTTTTTTTTGAGCGTCTGTCGCTGATTGTCCCAAAGGATCTTGTCAGAACTGAAGACCCTCGGAAGACCCAATATGGACTTACTTTGACAGTCAGCATACCCGCGTCACGAAGCAGATCAACGACTCATATCAATCTAGTGTTACAGCCATCAACAGTAAGTGGATTCATCGGCGATAGGACGTTTCTCATTGCTCTCAGATGCATTGAATCAGGTCTCTGCAGAGACAAGTAGTCCCGAAGGTCTGAATGTTTCACTCATGTCTCAACTACAACTATGCCTTGCTTGCCTCGATACGAAGCAGCCTGAAGCGGTGATCGACGAATTCATCAGTCTGGCTATCACTCGAATCGTATAGTTCATTATTCTTGTCGTACGTTCCTGTTTGCCTTCCGGTTTCGGCTCTTGAACTACGTAGTATATAGGACGTGCTTTGCTGCGTCGTACGGGTACGTTCTTTCGCTGAGTTCATGTACCTGGCTGAGCTTGATATCTAGGTTGTCGTTTGCCACAATCACAGGTAACTATTTTTTGTTTATATGGGCGAGGATGACTTTTCCATCAATGACAGCCGCCGGAAGCAAACTATCCAACAAAGCCAGAAATCCTTGAGAGAACCACCCGATGTGCATGCACGCCTCAATGAGTTTATACCCTCAAAGTAACGTCGTTGTCGCGTCGGAGTTGAATGACCTTATGATACGCTGTCGACAGTTCTTGGGCTGGCCCCGCTTGCGACCGCGTGCTGATCGTAGCTGCCAGTCCATGGCGCAAGCGCTCACCTTCCCAGCCGACTTCAAGCTTGAACGTTACGTGAAGATTTCGCCGTGCACCGTGTTTTGGTATCAGGTCAGTGCGTGCGACGTTCATCTGTCCGTTCGACGCCTTGAGCTCGTTTTCCAAGATTCTACGTACCGTTATCGCTGGAACCATCCAGCTGCTTGTGCAATTGTGGATGTTTTATCATGTACCCTTCGAATGCCTTTTCCTGATACATGCATTCACCTCGGCGTGGCAGGGACATGTACTCCAATATGCAAAGGGACAGGTACGTTGCAGCGTTGAATCGGGGCTTCTCACCGTTTGAACTTGGTTGGTTCAAGTTTACGTGCACAAGTACCCAGGTATTTGCAACAGCGAACAAATCTGAGTGTATGATGGCATCCAGGTATTGTTGGGCCAAAACTCTTGTTTTCTTCGAGGCAGTTATACAGGTATATCCAACCCTTTTTTGCATACGGATGGATTGCTCATTATGTGCACCAGCTGTAAAACCTACTTTCTCGCGGTACACTAAATGGGAACTGACCGTATACTTAGCGCTCCTGTATTTCTTCGTCGTCGGCGCAGCAGTGCCGTTCATTCCTTGGTTACTGATGAAGAGGTGGCCGAATAGTGGCGCCATAGGTAGGTGGCATCTCCTCGCCCCACAGATCGATGTTTATCCTACCTGCAGTTTGTGAGATTCATGTTCTCCATAAGCAGAATGTTCTCGATTCGCTCACCGACCGCCGATTGCCCTGTTGTCATATTTAATGGAACGAATCTCATTCGCCAGCAACGGCATTAAACTTTGTCCCTTGGGCGCGTGGTCGCGCGACGTTGGACCTGACCCTTTCTAACAAGGCTTGTCGAATTCATCAGGTTTGCATAGCCACGAGGCTTTTTCTGTCCGTTTCGGTGGGCTAATCTGATAAAATGCTAAGTCATTGCTGACAGGCGGCATTTTGCTTGGTGGGCCAAGTATAATTGTAAGCGAATCCCGAGTGTTATTTGGAGTGCATGCTCACGCAGCTGCATAGACACGCCCTTGGACACGCTTGATTCGGGTCTGGCGTAACGCGTTGTCGGTGATCACAAATTTCTTTACGTACATTCCCCTCCCACCCGTCTTTGTCTGAGGACGTTGACATGGTTACAAGTGAATTAGTCTTCAATATCCCAAGGAGGCACAGTGAGTGTGACGCGGCTGTTATACTTGGCGTTGTTTTCAACTGTGCATAGATTGGCCTCCATACGATACAAACATGGTGGGGGAATCAGGTAAGTTGGGTCGTCGGCTCAGAGCTGGATGAGTGGCAATGTACTGTGCCATGGGCATGGGCGAAGATGATGATCGGGCCCTTCTGCAGCCTCGTGGGCATTCGTGGTAGGTCCTAAATACTTCACCGTCCTCCCTTGTAGGTATCCATTGCATTTAATAGGCCCAATTCCGTCCCCAACATTATCGTGCTTAGAACTTGGCACCAAGTCCAAATTTCTAAGGTTTGTCTTCTTCACAACCCTCCGATGACATTCTCTCTCGCCTTCCTTTTCCACTGTCGTCGGGCGTTACCCTGAGCTTTTTTTCTTAGCAGGTCTCTTACACTCATACCTATCTGCCTTTCATGTCTTCGCAGGGCGAGCACTACAGCGATCCCTTTGCTGATCAGACCCACTTCCGAGAGCCTCCTGTGAGGGCATACGACAGCGCCACCAACTTTTCCTTTGAGAGCATCTGCCCCGCGAGTTTGGTGGTGCAGGCTATGCTGAAGATGAGTATGCTGAGGGGCACCTCTTAACTCGGACTGGCGGTGAAGGCTACAATGCTGCTGATTATTATCCATCTGAGTGAGTCGCATTATTTTCCACGACGCTTGAGTTAGTTAGTCCCACTTATCTATTCCTTCAGCCCTGTCAATTCATCTGCATTCGGGGTCCCTACGCTCGCTCAGGCTTGGCGATGTCGCAGTCTACCAACGGAGCCAAAACCACCTGGAGGCATAGGTGGACCATTAAGCGCGGCGTGACGTGTAAAGTCAAGCGCCGCACGTGGGCTGAAGTCAGGGGCAACATAGAAAGAGGTCCATCCTTCCCGGTAGCATCTATCCTTGGCAGTGTGAACTCACATCCAACACAGAAGCACAGGCAAGACAAGCATTCCTCTCGATGCTCATCGTCACGGTGGATTCTGTGAACCGCTTAGTGTCACTTAAGGTGCGTCTGTCCTCTGGTTTTTTACGACCATCCTGGCTGAGTAAGAGTCATCCGGTCAGGCGACCCAAGAATGCACACGTAAACGCATCAAGGAAGATCTCAAGGAGTCTTCTTCCGCAAATTCGGATTTTGCAGAGAATGCCTTAGCTCCCTATAGTTCCGCTCGTACACACCGCCCCCGCCGTCGTCAGCCCCTGATTTCCGACTCTCGTGCATCGTACTTGTATATCCACCCCACCGGCCACGACCCATCCACGTTCTGCATCCTCCCGAGCCGCTCATAATTGCGGGTGTCGCACGCATCGACGGAGCTTACCAGAGTAACTTTCATTACTGAGTACTCGGTCCCCACGCCAGTCCGCAGCGCAATCGAAGAAAGTACTCCATGACCAGTATCACAGAGTTTTTGTGAGTGGATCTTGTTTCTGAACATACCAGCCAAATACTAATCACGCCCCCAGCCACATGCGATACAGCACTGCTACAGTTGATCTATATAATTTTACCGATGGACGTTGCGATCAAAGCTCTACAACCCCCAGATCGAGATTCTCATTGCTGTCACGTCTTACAATGAAGACACGGCTCTATGCTCGTACACTCCATCACATCATGTGAAACATTTGCAGACCTCGTGAAGGTGTGCCTGATCACCGAGCCACGATCGCACCTCGCCTTCGATACTCCACTTCTCCCTCTCTTCACAGACTCACGAGATACATCATCTGTCCTTTCTTTTTTTTCTACTAGTACGTTTCCTTTATCTACAATACATACCATCATCCCTAGTTACTTGGCTCGCTGAGCCACTCATTCTCTCGCATGTATATAATGCCCCCTGCCTAGCAGGAAGGCCAGCAGAATATGTAGATCCGTCATCCTTTCTCTCATCAAACGAACGCGCCGGACGGGCGACCTCCTCATCTTGCTTACTTAACTTGTTTCCCGGGCCTTGTCACCGCCTCCTCCGAACTCACTCAGGCTTGCCGCCTTCACTCATTCCTGCGACATCAGCGGCAACTATCCATCTACAATTCGTATCTCCTCACCATGCAATACGATCCCAACTGGTACAAGGCATGGCACACGTGGGCTCTTGCAAACTTTGAAGTCATTGGCCACAGAAGGGAATCACGGCTACCGATGTGCCGGGTAGTGGTCTGCTCACATTGTGCAGGTAGTGCAAGGTCATTGTCATTGATGTTAGGAATGAAACGTTCCTCATCCGGTTCCTTGCAGGTTTCTTTCGCTCAATTGCTCTATGGAACGAAAATGCACTCCAAGACACTCTGTGTCTCCTGACTATATGGTTCAAGCTTGGTGCTCTCCTCAAACTCATGCTGCATCTTGGATGCGAATACGTCGACGTCGAAATGACGCTTCCAGCCCACTTGATCGAGGAAATTGTAGACCTCAAAGGTGCTTCCCAGATCGTTGCCTCGCTCCACGACTGGACCAACGTGATCGCATGGGACGCACCTCCATGTCGGTGATGTACGGCGAAAGCGACCTCGCTCGTGAGCAACTTTACCCCTCCAGGCCCTTGCCGCCAAGTACACGACCAAGCTGCTTGTTGCGATCAACATAGGCCAGCTCCTATGAGTGCTCAACATGTGCTTCACGCCCGTCACGCACCCGCTACTCCCGAGTAAAGCTGCGCTGGGCCAGCACCCGTTTGCCGAGATTCAGCCTGCACCCGGCGGTCTCCCTGTGTGGCAGTTCGACCTCTTTGGCATGCCGATCGCGCACGGTCGACAGGGTAGTCCGGGCAGACGACTTTGGCGGCGCTATTGATCTATATGAACAACGTTGGTTGACCAACAAGTAAATGTGGAGGGGCAGTAGGGGAATGGGGAGACTTTGGGCAGAGAAGAGAGGTTTTTTATGAGCGGGGAAAATGGGATGCATCGGCCAACTTTACGTGCGTCTGCCTCTCCTTCCCCATCGGCTTTCCTGATCATAAGTGTGCAGGAATGATATACATCTCGACTTTACTACCATGGATGGATTCGCGTCCCGTGCGCTCTCTGTCATGGAGCGGGATGGCGCAACGGCATTCCGGGTGTTTCCATACGAGTCTGGACTGCTGCTTGCATTTCCTGAGAGAATTGCTAGCGACCTGGTAAGTCTTGTGGTTTTCCCAGTTAGAATTGTATCCATTCTTCTCGCCAACAGCTATCCGAATACATTTCCGCCTTACTTGCGCATGCAGCATACCCCTCCTCTTGTCTCCAGGCATCACATGTTTTAGAGAAGCATTTAGAGTCGTCGATTGCATTCTCACCATCTCAGGAAACTCCAAAAGTAGCAAATTGAACAAGTCAGGAGCGATCCGGGTAGAGCATGCCGACTCGGAGGATGTGATGCACATATCCAGTTCGTCGTTCGCTACACTGAAGGCTCAGCATACAGCTACACAATGTTTGAACACAACATGGATGACTATCTCGAACTTGAAGACGGAATGGACAAGCTCAAATGTGCCTTTGAGGTCATTTGCAAAGACTGGGAACGATCCATCTTGGTCATGGGCTTCTCCACAGTACGCGTGCCCAAGCTTCACAACATCCGGTCCTGTTGACTTGCTTGCTAGGTCATGCCCAATGAAAGGTCGTCGCAAACACAAGCTGCACAAACGCGGTTCCTTGGTTCGCAAAACTCGGCGCTGATGAACTTGAAGCGAAGCGTCCTTGCGTCCCTTACCGATGTCCTCTTCCCAGTGATGATCGTCCCGCGTGCCATCGGGACTGGCAAGGAGTAAACGTCGTCGTCAGGGAGAAGAAACAGTTTGAGAATACGCTGGATGATTGCGTTGCCTCGGGCTTTAGATGCTGGGATGCAAGTGTTGATGAACTCCAGGGGTATGTACACACATTGACGTACGATTTGATGGACGACTAACCAACTACTCCCAACATCAATCCCTGTCCCGATCGCTGCACCTTCCCTGCCACAAGTCTCAATGCTCGTTTCCTTCGGCAACTCCATTAGTCCCAGCGTCGGACAGTCACTCCGTTCTCAGAGCGAGACAGGATTTTTCATCAAACAGACGTCAAGCACTCCTGTTGTCTTCAGGAACAAGAAGCTCACTAGGTGGTTCGCTGGAGGCTGCAGACGGCTTTTTAGAGGACAGTGATGTCGCTCGCGAAAATCATCGTCTTCTGCCTCAAGTAAACCTTTCGCTGTTATTGTGAGGTACAGCATTTTTTTTTGGTTTGGGTGAATTACTCACAAATTATGTCCCAGAGTACCTGCTCCTCACGTCTTATACCGCGTTCTCTTCCATATTTGCTTACACTCATACATCAACACATCAATAACACTGTCTCTGTATTAGGCAACGCGCATGATTTGGACGACCTCTCGACTTCAGACAACCCATTCATTCCCTCTCTTATCGCCTTCTCATGTTTGCCACTCATCCCCCCGTGCCGATTCACCACAAGGATTCGCTGCACGAGCTTCTTCAATCCCACTTAGGATATCGCAAGGTGATACCGGGGGTGCCGCAGTCAAGGTGGGAGGGACGGTGGCTGGGAGGGATGGTCTGCAACACCGCGGCTGAGTACGCCAAGTCGCATTCTGGTCTGTGCCACTAGCCTCACCACTGGCAGGCGTGCAAGACGACATGCGGTGTTTCCTCTCCACACTGGGGGATCAGCACTCCTCCGTGATGAATGGAGTGAGCAATCTCTTCTCCCGAAACGTGCCTACAGCCAGTAGCGGGAATCACAATCGCAATCAGGCCCAGGGACATGACCACTGGCACACTCATTTCCACAGTACGACTGGAGATGCCACACCTTCGAGCGACGCTGATGATGGGGCGAGAGCTGTTGCTCGCCCAGAACATATCATGGTCTGGCTCTTACATCAAAGTACTTGACCTTGGACCGCTCTTCAATGGCCGTACTTCATTGCATCTTCAAGTTTTTGCTGTGCTCGTCCCCGCCAAGCATCAGCCAATCAGTCACCTCGCATTTACGCATGACGGGAACAGCCTCTTGTTGGGCCTTAGGATGGGGAGATCATCTACGTCTTCCAACTTCGACGATGTGCACGCATGTTGAGGGGAGGGGTTGCTAGTGCTAGCGCCAGACTTTGGGCTGTCTCCCGCCCTGAGCTGGACACCATTACCACCGAGTTGGAGTGAGACACACCATGGGACATGTACAACCTCCATTGTGGCCATACGTCCACTGTCGTTCAGGACATCAAGGTCTCTCCAGACGGTTGGTGGGTCGTGGTTGGGACTCACATTGACAAGGGTATGGTAGTACACCTGTTCGCGATCAATTCATATGGGGACAACCTGAACTGAGGAGTCACCAGCATGGAAACCAGGATATGGAACATCCGAGTCGACAACCCTGTGGGCGTTTCCATTGTTCAATATTGAGGATCCTCATTTCCTTTAGTCTAGCGATTACTGGAGTTGGCGCCAACCACGCGATTACGCTCAACATGAGTATCAGGTGCTGATGATCTCTTTCGTTCACATTCGTCTTCGGTACTGAAATAATGCTGCCCACGACTCTCAGGCTCCTCCCACTGCAGATGGTATCTTTTGCCAAACGCATCGTTGGGTCACTCAGATCTCCCCCCTTCCATTGCCAGCAGAGCTTCAAGGTTGTGTTTGACAGCTCTGGTGGCGTCTTGTTCCTGTGATGGATCATGCTTGGGCAACAGCCGTGTAACTCCAGCATTCCATTTTGCTGCCCATCACATTGTTGGTGACGGGCATCTTGATCCTGGACATTGGTGCTGTGAGATGGCTGAGCACTTTGCTGCTGGTCCCATGTTTCCCTCTCAGGGACATGTCGAGGAGGCAGTCTGGCTTGATACAACAGCTGCTCAATGTGGCGACAAAGTTGGTAGGGAGGGAGAGTACTAGTATGATGGTGACTGGCAGTTGAAGCAACAATATGCCAGCTTGTGGCTGAGACTTGGAGGAGGTGAGGCGCATGCAAGCAGCCAGGGATCAATTCAAGCCCAGACCATCCAAGTCAGTTTCTTCTTTAATATTTGTTGCCTCGTGCTGATCTTTGTGAGCCAGAGCCAGCTTGCTCATGCACCAGGATTTCAAATGTGCTGCACTATCTCCAAAAGCTTTGAGCAGTGAAGAAGAGTGAACAGACTACCTTGCAGCACACTTGTATCATGATGGCATTCAGGCAAGTGTGCATGTGAGAGCTGGTCACTACTAGTATGGGCTAACTTGAAGTATGTTGGTGTAGACTAAACCCCAGCTACAAAGGTGTGGCTATATGTACAGTTCAAGATTGGTAAACTGGGCAGAGGGTAACTAGCATGTACTGAATTGAAATGATATATTTATTTGAAGTGTCTGCAATGTCATGAGTATTTACCACTGGAAGTTTCAATTGGTTGTTATGACTACTTCATCTGACTTGAAGTCCATTTGCAATCCTCAAGTTTGTGTGATCTGGGCTGCCAGTCACAGTGACTTGTCAATGATTGGACCTGTGGTTGGCTGTCATATGAACTCAAATCTGTCACTCAGCTGTCAAGTGTTTGTGTTCTTGTCATTATGCTGTCATTTGCTGTCACTACCTGTCAATTAGACAAAACCTGTCACCAAATCTGGGTTTTGCTGATGATGATAAAGGCCGTCTTGTTATTTCCGCTGCCCAGCGAAATAAGAGGGACACACTCCATTGGTTTAAAGCGGAAACGCTAGATACCTCGAAGGAGTGTAACAGCCTTCAGGATGATTCTTATCAACTCTGGCATATGCGATTTGGACATTGTTCACATAACGCTTTAAAACATGCCTTTCGACATGTTAACGGTATACCTGCTCTTAAACAGCCAACTGACTGGTCTCCTTGTAAAGGTTGTCAATTGGGCAAAGCTACGCAGACCCCTTTCCCGCCCTCCGAGTCTCGTGCGACTCGTTCCTTGGAGCTAGTCCATACGGATCTTTGCGAGTTTCCTACCCGATCTCGCGATCAGAACCATTGGATGATGACGTTCCTGGATGACTATTCGAGCTTTGGCTCGATTGTTTTCTTAAAGCGTAAGTCGGATGCCGCCGGGCTATTCCAGTCCTGGCTTGTTTGGGCGGAACGTCATTCAGGGAATAAACTGTCTCGGCTACGTTCGGACCGTGGGGGGGAATACATTTCCTCGGAATTGCAAAAGTTCCTCTCCTCACAAGGTATCGAACACGAGAAAACAGTCCCTTAC
>JBBPOC010001068.1:0-11799 GCA_038091235.1 Tylopilus rubrobrunneus | reverse complement strand
ACGTCGAGGCTCTTGCCAAAGAAGTTCTTCGTTGGAACGTTGTCGTGCCTCTCGGTGTGTCCCTTTGGCTGTCGCGTGTTTGCAGTCCGCTGATGCTGGTACAGCTGTTCCCCACCGCGTGACTGAAGATGATGTTCACAACGGATATTACATCCCCAAGGGTACTCTGGTCATCCCCAACGTTTGGTACGTGTTTGGGTTTTCGCTGTCGTATATTGCTGATGTGTCCGGTAGGTACATGCTCCGCGACCCGCGGACTTACTCTCAACCTGAGGAGTTCAAGCCTGAACGTTTCCTCGCTCGGGACGGCAAGGAACCCGAAATGGACCCTCGTAACATTTGCTTCGGTTTCGGAAGACGGTAGGCCTCTCGACTCGTGTTTGTGTTCAAATGGCTCACCCCTTTGTTAGTATCTGCCCAGGTCAATAAGCGTTTGAACAGTATGATCGTTTCAGGGCTGATTATTTCGTCCACAGGGATGCACTTGGCTGATGCGTCTGTATGGATCTCGGTGGCAATGTCGGCCGCTGTGTTCGATGTCTCGAAGATTATTGAGAACGGTGTCGAGATCACACCGGAGATCGATCCGTCGTCGGGAACTATCAGGTAAGGGATGGAGTGTCTGCGACGTCGATCGAAAGGCTGACGGGATTGCAGCCACCCCAAGCCGTACAAGTGCTCTATCAAGCCCCGTTCGGCAAAGGCACTGGAACTGATCCAGCAGGACCCTGTACACTGATGTGCGCAAGCATGTTTTGACTGGAGGATGCTGTATGGATACAGTTTATACTGCATTGTACATGATTTCTTGCAATGAGACCCGGTTTGGCCTCGGAGTTGGTTCCGTCGAGGGCGGGCAACGTGGTGTGATCGATCGATATTTCCACTCTTCCCTAGTCAATCCTCGCATGTCCTCCCGATTTCTAAATCTCGTTCCTCTCCGAGGCGACGCGGTTCTCGTCGAGAATGCGCTCGACCGATCTCCGAATCGTCTCCGAGAAACTCGTCTCTCCCAACAACGGCGCTTCAGCCACCGCCCGTTCTAGTATCGGATATCTTGTAGTAGTACCAGTCTGAATGGGCGTCCCACTGACGACGAGGACAACACTAGTACTCGCCTGTCTATCTCGCCCATCAACTCGCGGTAGATCGCATCCTGAGGCTGGTGGATCAGCTCGGGATCCGACGCCAGCCGCTGTCGTGCAATGTCTTCCACGCGCGATTGGAAACTCGCAATCCGCTCCTAAGAGGTCAGTGAGCACTCGCGAGTAGCGGCACTGGGCGTGATGAACGCACGCTGTGCTGAAACTGCGTCAAGAGTTCTCGTCGCAAGCGGTCGAACTCGCCCGACTTTTTGAATCTGCGCCCGTTCAGTGCCAGCTCGGGTGAGCGCAACAGGAAGGGACTCGCTCATCGATCAGTTGGTCCGGGTTGGACATCGTGATTGTTGTGTGGCTGTGTCTATCCTTGAAGGTTACCACCCGATGGCCAACTCATTTCCGCCTCTCCAAAACGACCTCATCCTGCGTGCTGCTTGGGGTCATCCCACAGAACGCGCTCCGGTATGGGTCATGCGCCAGGCTGGCCGTTATCTGCCAGGTCACCACCTGTTGCTCCCGCTCGCCGCGCCCACACTCAACGTCGTCTTTATCAGAGTTTAGAGAGCTCCGCCAGAACCACGAGTTCTTCGAGATATGCCAGAATCCAGAGCTCGCCACGCAGATCACCTTGCAGCCCATCGATCGCTACCAAGGCCTTATCGATGCCGCCATCATCTTCTCCGACATCCTCGTCATCCCCCAGGCCATGGGCATGGAGGTCCTCATGAACCCTGGCCCCGTCTTCACGAAACCGCTCCACGTCCCCGACGACGTCGGCGATCTCAAGACAGACGGCGTCAAGGAGAGGCTCCAGTACGTCTACGACGCCCTCACCCTGACGCGCCACCGCCTCGCCGGCCGCGTCCCTCTCATCGGCTTCTGCGGCGCCCCCTGGACGCTCATGTCCTACATGATCGAGGGCGGCGCGAGCAAAACCCTCCAAAAATCCAAAACCTGGCTGTTCAAACACCCAGAGGAGTCCAAGGCGCTCCTACAGCGTATCACGACCGCATGCATCGATTTCCTGGTCGGCCAGGTGGAGGCCGGCGCACAGGTACGGAGTCCCCCCCCGCGCGCGCTGCTTGTTGCTGCTTGCCCCCTCACGCGTCGTCTTCCGTGTGTAGCTCCTCCAGGTGTTTGATTCCAACGGCGGCGACTTGTCGCCACACGACTTTGCACTGTTCTCGCTGCCGTATGTCACACAGATCGCTGGCGGCGTGCGCACACAGCTCTCGGCGCGTGGTCTCGCACCCGTGCCCATGATCCTGTTTGCCAAAGGGGCTTTGCCCGCGCTCGCAGCCACCGCGGGGTACGACGTCGTCGGTCTAGACTGGACGGTGGATCCGAGAGAGAGCGCCGTCCCGCAGGACGTGGCTCTGCAGGGCAACCTAGACCCCGTGGTGCTGTACGGCGGGCGGGACGCCATCGAGCGGGAGGTGAAACGCGTGTGCGAAGAGTTCCGCGCCGTGCGTCCCACCACACGTTGGATCGCAAATCTGGGACATGGGATCACGCCTGGCGTCGACCCAGATGATCTCAAATGGTTCTTCGAGTGTGTACACAAATATTCCAATGTAGAGAAGAACGTCGAGTAAATAGGCCTTCGCTTAAGCAAATCATGCTCCAAACTTCTATCATTGGATTGGTGATGTACACAAACGAAGGCAATGTGGATGTGAGGTGCATGTGTGAATGGATGTGCTGAACCTTTACAATGCCGGAGTAGGAGATCATGATAAATACCAACAGATGAAACGCTATGCTGACATGCGCCAGATTAAACGACCGGGCTAAAACGGGTAACAGATCAAAGGAAAGCAAGAGAACAAAGCGTACTCGACTATGCTACGACATCAGCAGCACTAAAGCTGCTCCTCCTCCGCCTTACCGGGCGCGGGCCTGGCCGCTGAGTGGTTTTTGACGCGGGAACGACGACAGCGGAAGCACCGGTCGTCATCCATGCATCAGATGAAGGTTTCGACTTCGTTCCTGCAGCCATCTCCGCCAGGGTATTGGTTGCATTGTTCCGCTTGGCTAATGTGGGTAATCTGGATGGCGTCGGGGACGGTGGTGGTTGGGGGACTCTTCGCGTCGAAGGTGCACCAACCCCTCTGGTAGCTGTACTTCGTGTGGTCGTCCCCGACGCCAGTCTTGGTATCTTATTTGGTGGTTGCGCTGCCATCTTGCTCGAAGCGCCGGTATTGGTGGAAGGTGGTTTCCGTTGGCTAGGTGCAACTGCGGAGCGCAGCACGCGCGTGGGCCGCTGCTCCGACGCCGTTCCTCTTGCTCCAGTTTGTCGTGTCGTTGTCTTGGCACGTTGCCGCGTAACGGGTGGCGCTACGCCAAGCGCAGGAAGGGTGTCCTCTGTCTCCCCATTTTCATCATCGGAATCCACGGCAACCCGCTTCGCCATGGGAGTCTTCCTCGGCTGCCCTGGAGGGGCAATTGCGTGTGCTTTCGCTGCAGCGGCGGCCACGTGTCGACTGGGTGTGACCGGGGGCAAAGGGACAGCGGAGACGCCGTTGGTAGGTGGCGTCGTCCTGCCTCCCTCTCCCATTTCTTCATCTTGCTCTGCTGGTGGTGTTACTGGTGTCACAACTGGTACCGGAGTCGCGGCGGCAGCAGCCTGCGTTCGTCTCATCTCATCGATTGCCGCCCACTTCGCCCATTCCAGCTGCTTGAGATACATGTATTGTTGCTGTGGACCGACTACGCTTCCAGGCCGAACGATGCGCATAAAAGCGATAGCCTCGGCAGCGGTGAACCCATATTTCCAGATGAGATAAGCCCCGATTAGGGTGCCAGTTCGTCCAAGCCCTGCTTTGCACTGGTAGAAAAATGTTACTAAATGTCCGCCAAACAATGACGAGATAATTGAGGGAAAAAAAAAGGCGCACATGAACAGCGATTACTCCTCCACTCTCCACTATAGTGTCCGACTGGTCGATAAATGTCCGCACGATTTCGTCCGTGGGATTCGTGCCATCATCGAAATAAAGGTCTTGGTGATCCATGCCGCGATCGAGGAAGAGTTGTTTGTCGTACAACTCGGTGTTTAAACGAACGACGAGTTTTACTCCGCGTTTCTCGAAGTAATCAAGGCAGTTGCAAAATGGTGTGGATAGCTTGCGTTGGAGGGCGTGGTTAGTAGCGGATGAACGAGTAGGACTTGCTGTGCCAGGTCGGGCAGGAGAAGAGGGTTCTGCGGCAGCTTGCTTTGCTTCTTTCTGGCTCTTGATCCAGGCGGAGTCCACAGGCGATGCGAATGCAATGAAATTGGGCGTTATCCAGTTCCAGTCCCCATTCTCAACCTTCTCATAGTACTCGTACTCTTCCACACTGAACTCATTCATGTCGCACAAACCGTTCTGCATCGCCTTCCACATTCCCCACAGACAGTCCTGGATGCTGAGATTAAAGTCGGAAGGGCCACGTCCGGCATCACGGAAGGGCATGAACTCGATCTCGGCTATCGGGTGAAAGGCTTCCCACGGTGCACGACGTTGTACGATCATCTAAGAAGAGTGTGAAAAGGGAGGTGAAATCAGGGTGTAATACATACGACATAGAGTGAGATCAAAAGGGCCGCATTTGCTTTCCGCCGCGGGTCATCGGAAGAGTACAAAACGAGGCGATGTGATGTGAGGTCCTTGTCCTAATGAAGCAATCAGCGGGGTGGCCCCGCTATGGAGGAGCTGCACGTACTTCCAGTAGTTCGTGGATCAGAATGCAAGCCTTGTAAACCATTGCAAGGTTGAGTGGGCCCCAATCTTGGAAGAAGGAGAGATAGAGTAGTTGGTCATCGATCGTGAAGTAGTAGTAGGTGGCGTCATCGTCTGGCGATGCGGAAGGGCCGCCTCTGGGTCTGGCGCGTACACGGGGGTTGGTGGATGAGTCGGATGATTGATTGTTGAGGACGTGTGGACTGGGTGGAGGATGTGGGAAAGTTGTGAAGTAGAGTCTGATGACGAGGTTGGTTGGGGAAGAGAGGAGGAATTGGCGGGAAGGACTTGCCTGTCACCCAAGTGGCATAATGGCTCACACTTGGGAGCCATTGTTACGGACGAAGGACTCTGTGGATACAGGGGAAGGGGTGAGAGGAGGAAAGGGGGTGAAACGTGCGGGAGGGGAGCGCGACAATAAAGAGCGGTAGCAACGTGCCTCGAGGTAGCCGTTTGGAAGCTTCTTGGAAAAGGAAACACGTCCCGTGACCGTCGCGTTCTGTCAAAACATGTCAAAACAATTCCAAAAACAGACCAATAAACCACAGCCTAGGGTTCGTATGGAACGTCGGAGACGACGGACGCGACGTGGAGCAACGGTGCATGGGCGGCGACGACGCATCTGAGGAGAGACCGTTGACAAAGAGACCCCGAGGAGTGGGCGATACGGAGCAGGGCACGGGGTGTCGGAACACATGGCCACATCACAACGGCAGCATGTCTTGCACGAGGCTGGGCAGCTGGACAGCAGGCCCTGCAGCGTGATACGAGCGCAGGAGCGGGAGAAGGGGCACGTCGTGTATGAGCGTGTGGAGACAATGTTCAGGGGGGCACCGGTGAATCGCGTTGTTTGTCCTTGTTGGAGCACGCGTACACGCCCTCCTCGCTGTCATTCACAGACAGCCCTTCAAAGCTAGAACCCGACGAACGACGTGCACACCGCTCCCGACGATGCCCGACAATCAGATATTCAAGGTATCTTTCATTCATTTCCCTCTCTTTCCCTTTCTACTCATACATTCCCATTCACAGGCGACCTACAGCGGCATACCCGTCTACGAAATGTTTGTCATATTCCCCCACTGCGCGCGACACGTTTTCATCTCTCTAACACGTCCAGGATGTGCAAAGGTGTCGCAGTAATGCGGCGGCGCGCAGATTCCTGGCTTAACGCGACCCAGATACTCAAGGTCGCTGGCTTCGACAAACCCCAGCGTACCCGAGTCCTGGAAAGAGAGGTCCAAAAGGGTGAGCACGAGAAGGTGCAAGGTGGTTATGGAAAGTATCAGGGTCAGTCTCCTTTCCTCGTTCATTCCGCCTCACTTGACCCCCTCATCTCACAGGCACATGGATACCTCTCGACCGAGGTCTCGCCCTCGCCAGGCAATACAACTGTGAAGCAGCCCTTCGTCCCATCATCGAGTTTCAGCCCACGGCAAAGAGCCCACCTCTCGCTCCGAAACATCTCGTGTCCTCGGCCTCCACTACAAAGCCTGCCCGTCGGGTTGCTCCCAGCGAGCCGGCTCCTGCTCCTGTTAGCACCCGTTCGCGCCGTAACGCTGATGCTGAAGAGGATTCGGACCAAGATATGTTTTCCGACCCCGCATCAGAAGATGGCTCGATGACATCATCTCCATCACGTGGATCATCTAGCTCGCGTACCCCGTCTCCCATTGCAGATCAGGCCGACGCGTCAGACGATCGTAGGCGACGTAAACAGTCGCGACGCCACCAACCAGAACGTCCCGACGATGCCTCAGAAGATGAGAGCGCCACTCAAGCCAATGGCGCTGATGATCCGCGTGCTTACAGCGATCAGATCCTCGAATACTTCATTTCGGACACGAATCAAGTTCCTCAAATTCTCATCTCACCTTCCCCAGATTTCGACGCGAATATGGCCATTGACGATGACGGGCACACTGCCTTACACTGGGCTTCAGCCATGGGTCGGCTGCGCATCGTCAAGTTACTGCTCACCGCCGGCGCTGATATCTTTAAAGTGAACAAGGCGGGTCAGACTGCAATGATGCGGAGCGTCATGTTTGCGAACAATTACGATGTACGAAAATTCCCGGAGCTATATGAACTCCTCCATCGTTCCACTCTAAACATCGACAATTATAATCGGACTGTCTTCCATCATATCGTCGATGTCGCCATGTCCAAAGGGAAGACTCATGCGGCACGCTACTACATGGAGACAGTGCTCGGTCGCTTGGCCGACTATCCCAAGGAGTTGGCAGATGTGATCAATTTTCAAGACGAAGACGGCGAAACTGCCCTGACGATGGCTGCTCGGTGCCGAAGCAAGCGCCTCGTCAAGCTGCTGATCGATCATGGAGCAGACCCAAAGCTCGTGAACCGAGACGGAAAGAGTACTGAGGATTACATCCTCGAGGACGAGCGCTTCCGGTCATCTCCAGGACCGATTTCCCGGCTTTCGGCGATGTCTTTCCGCAACGCGCAAGCTGCGTATCCTTTGCAGACTATTCCCCCGATCATTCCCACAGTTAGCGAGAGGCTACCGCTACGTCATTCAGTGACTGGCCAGAAAGCGAGCACGAAATGCGTCGGTGAAATCACGGGCATGCTTGATAGTCTGGGCGCATCGTTCGATCTCGAGCTTCAGGATAAAGAACGCGATCAGAATCAAGCTCGCGCTCTCTTGCAAAATATCCAACAAGAGATCCTTGAGAGTCACCGGGCGGTTAACCAACTCAGGACACAGGCAGAAGGACTGCTGCTAGCGCAAGGAATGTTGACGGAGCTGGAAAGCCGGTTGTTGGAAAAAATGGGGAAAAGGTATCGATTAGGCTGGGAGAAGTGGGTCAATGACGAGGAGAACCGAGAAAAGTCGATTCGAGACGCGGCGGGCGGGGAGCTGAATATCACACCCGCGACGGTTCCCTATCGGACTGATGATGACGTCGAGGGCGAGGTGCCAGCAGAACCAGGGAAGGATAAAGGCAAGGGGAAGCGGAAAGCGCTCCCCCAGGAAGAGGACATCTCAGACCTTCTTCCGCTGTACGCCGATCAATCGGATGATCAAGAATCGACGAGGGCAGCCTGCGAATTGTTGAGAGAAGAATTAGGACATCGTCGCAAACGGAGGAAGCAGCTCTTCGATCAGTTGACTGCATTCCAGGCAGAAGCAGGAACGGGCGGGAGGATGGCTGAGTACAGAAGGCTCATTGGCGCTGGGTGTGGGGGTGTACCACCTACAGAGGTGGATAATATCACCGGAATGTTGCTTGAGGTCGGTCATGCTGTTCTATTAATGTTGACCACTTTGTTCATTGCAACTCCAGACGCTCGAGTTGGAAGAATCTAGTACGGCGGCAGGAACATGGACTGCTACAAGAGCTGGCCCATTGCCAGCCGGGTGATGTAGTAGTTATTAATTTTTGGGAGCTTTCTTGTCATCCCGGTCACGGTGTACTTCTATTCCGATTCTACTTCATAGACAGGTAAACAAATGTTTAGTCAGCAAAAATTAGTTCCCGTCGCGTTCAAGAAATTACTTGGCTCCGAGTCGTTTGCCTTGTACTTCGACCACCATTTCTTGCTCCATGTCATTGTCACGCGTGCAAGTCCTCAAGGCAACTACTAGAGTTCCATGGATAAAGAATTTTCGACATCTCCTGCCTGTTCCGAAGCATTGGTTTGACCGACGTTCACGCTATGATCCCGCAATCAAGGCAGTCTCTGTCAAGGACCGTATCAAATACTGGAATGTCGTTCCCGGAGACACTATTCGCATTCGCGGTGAAGGAAGCAAGCTCCATGATGTTCTCAGCATAAACAGGTTTTCGAACCGGGTGTACCTCAAGGGTAACATCAAGGTGCGCGCAGAATATTGCTGGTCAATCCAACTTTCCAACCACTGTAACAGGAAACAGCTCCCAACAAGGCGCCAGTGAACAGGAGCGTGCACTACTCAAGATGCCAGCTTTTCATGGGTACCCATAAACTCCCGAGACCTCAAGGAGGAGAGAAGGAAGTCAAGTGAGTATTTTTCCTTTACGTCGTGCTCTAGCAAAATAATGCGCGATGACAGTGTGTTTGCACGACGAATTGGCGTAAGGGATCCTCACTGGCAGCCCGCACTTCGTCGTGTCGATTGGAAGCGCATTGCTCTGGCGACAGTGCCTGCGTATTTCAAAAAGACGAGCAGGACCCCTTCCGTCATTCCATGGCCAAAACATGAGTTCCCAGAACGACCAGGAGGTACGCCGCATCACGTATAATTGCTTCGGACATGTTGGCTTATGCCACGTTAGCCAACCCGTTTTACGATACCACCAAGGACGCGATCCTCAAGATTACCTATCAGCCTCCCAATCTTAAAAACATCGTTCCGGCAAATGAAAACGCGTATATCAAGGCGTTGTTTAGCCCTCGGCCGCGACCTTTTGATGAGTCGACGCCAATGGAGTGCCACGTCTCGAAAGAACTTTCGAATCCCCACAGTCGAGCCAAGAAGCAACGTCGCTGGCAAGCAGCCAAGGTTCGCAGGGTTGAGCTGCTCAAGAAATTCGTCGAGCGAGAGCTGATGCACTTGAATGGCCGACCGACGAGAGTAGCGCGTGCTGAGGGTGTGTTCAAGTTCAGGCAGAAGGTGGAGGAGGAGCGGAAAGCGGAAATGAAGAGACGGTGGTTGACTGCAGAGCGGAAGGCCAAGATGGAGCGTAAGGTGAAACGGAAGCAGAGGAAGGCGGAAAAGCAAAAGGAGAAGTTGACACAGCTGGTGCTCAAGGAGGCTACAAACCAGGTCATTCCTGGTGCAGGTGTCTCAGCGTAGAGTCTACTACCGTAATTGGATTCGACCGATTTGTACTAGCTGGCCGCGCAGGCTGTGAGTCCGAGGAGGCAGAGCTCCCAACCCACGTACCTACAAATGGGGACCCGAATACCGTCACGACGACCACGCAATTCGCTCGAGCGTGTGAGCGACTTTATCCTCTGGACCGCCAGCATGGTCGAGTCTCGCTTCAAGTATCGCGCTATCCCGTCGTCCGAGGACGAGGACAACCCCTCGGATGCGGTGGACAACGGTGGGGACGACCTCCATTCTACAGCAACTCAGTGGCCCTTTTCAATAGAGGCTCAAACCAAATGGACCTACTTTCTTCTGGGTTGTGCCATCCTGCTACCTTGGAACGGTGATTCCTCTCGTCAAAGGGTGTCTGTCCGTTTATCAGTACTCAATGCGTTCACTCAGCCCTGATCAATGCAACGTCGTTTTTCACCTCCCGACTGGCTGGGTCCCCCTTCTACTCGACCTTCAGCTCGTACTTGACCAGCTCCTTCACGTTGACCAACGTAGCCTTCCAGTTTTACTCCACAATGACTTCCAAACAGGTTCGTACGTCTCGGGACATTTCAAGTTGGGCAAGGAGCGCTCACCAACGGCGACCACAGTCGTCTCCATCTCGTCGTATATTCACATCTATCACTGTGATGACTCTCTTTGTCACATCACTGTGTCTCAGTACCTTTGTCAAAGGCACGCCATGGGCCTTCTTTTCATTCGCTCTCCTCAACGCGGTGGTTTTGGCAATCTCGGGCAGCTATCTGTGTACAGCTGTCCTTGCTGTAACAGCGCTCCTCGGTCCGTCCTTCCTGCAAATCGTGATATCAGGACAGGCTGCCGTCGCAGTTGCAGTCAGTTTTGTACAAGTTGTTAGCTCGATCATCTCTCTCTGGGGCTCGCCTCCACAAACTGTCTCAATGGCGGTCGCAGGAGCCGATAGTACAAGTCATCACGCCGAGGAATTAGCCGCACGAATCTTCTTTGGTGTCTCCGCTATTTTTCTCGTCGCCGTCTTCGTCGTCTATGCGTGGTTGACAAAGCAGCCTCACTATCAGTCCACTATCAGTGCTGCGGTACCACGCTACGAAGGCGGAGACACCGAGGAGCATATTGGATTGATTGCGGGTGATCGCACAAGCCCCGCGACAGGTTCTAACTCGCACGTTTATCAGGTTTTCAAACAAAACTTGATCTTCATGTTCTCTATCGGCTATGTATTTGCAGTCACTCTGGCAAGTGCTCACTTTACCACTTCCATCGCTCTGTAATTCATAGTATTTCTGGCAGTCCGTTTTTCCCGGGATTACGGCGCGTGTGCGATCCATGGATCTAGGCATTCACCCATTGCTATTCGCCGCACTCCACTTCTTGGTGTTCAACACAGGAGATCTTGTTGGGCGATATACCTGTTCCTTCCCTCGCTTCATTGTCTGGTCAGCCAGTAAGATCCTGGCAATGTCTCTGCTACGGACGTTGTTTATTCCCCTGATACTTTCCTGCAATGTCCAACGCTCTGCAACAACTACCCCGGTACATCCTTGGATACATTACGATATCCTTTACATGATTATACTGCTGGCGATGGGATACACCAACGGTTATGTCTCATCCGCAGCTTTACTTGCCGTTTCATCTCTCGAACATAATCCCAGGCTGAACGGGCGTCGCGATGATGTAGATCTCGCCGCGACACTGGGTGGTTCCTTTATAAACGTCGGCCTTGCTCTTGGTGCGCTGTCTAGTTTTGGTGTTCAGGCTATAATATAAGCTTGTAATATGGTATATCCATCATGTACTACATAGATGCTTGGTCGGAAGGGGCATACGAATGAATCCATTCACGAGACGGGTCATGGCAACGAACCCGTGGGTGCGCCTGGCAAGCGAGGGGCAAGGTCTTTGGTCTGAGCTGCTTGTCTTCTTCTACGGTGATCAGCAGTTCTGAGCGAAAAGATGTCGCGGTGCAAGATGTATCGTTCGTGGGTTGGTTTGGAGGGCGTCGCCTCCGCTGACGGTGCGACCGCGACATTCGTGGCAGGATCGTTCTCCCGTTTGCCTTCGTCGGCTCCCTTCCCCTCTGCGCCTTGCGTGTCCTTCTTGCCATCGCCATCAACCTGACCCTCCTCCTTCTTCTCTTTCTTCTGACGCTGTTTCTCCTCCC
>JBBPOC010001067.1:0-11802 GCA_038091235.1 Tylopilus rubrobrunneus | reverse complement strand
TCGTATTGAGCTTAGCACTTCGCAGACGACCCAGCTAGTGGAGCGACATTAATCTCCTCGACTCGGACCAGTATGGGAAACGGCTGACCTAAGAAATCGTCATCTTCAAGTTCCGCCGTACATTGACACCATCACTGCATGACCTTCAACCCTGCCAGTGAAACTTCCTGGTCACGACTGCTCGCATGCCCATCGTGAGTCCCGCCAATCGGACCCGTCTGACGGAGTCGTTCTGGCTCTAGTAGCAGCTCAGAGTGGAACTTCCGGACACGACGAAACACCTGTGCCCATTAAGACCGAAAATCCGTTCTCACATGTTCCCTACAACAGGACGGTGACAGCGACTCCGCAATGGTGGCACACACTCAGGCTGGCAAATAGTACGACAGGATTCCGAGTCGGTGATACGCAATGACAATGCAGCCCGATCATCGCTGCCGTCTACCCCCACCAATCACAAACACGACTGCCTCGTCGTCGTCGTATGTTTGTACAGTTTTATTTGCAACACACTGTAAGCGCGAGACGGGGAATATTGAGACGAAAGACTGTCGAAGGATCAACTTGGGTATCGGTAGCCAGTAACATCATTGTAACAAGCAAGGATATAATTTGTATCAACGGAAGCAAAGAACGCCGCAGTGCGGATCCACAGCTTTTGACAGGATTGAAATATCGACGATCCGATAGACGGCAAGTACACCAGATAACAGATCGAACCGTGAATGATGACGATCATTAGTTGGAGTTGCTGAAGGTGTACTTGGTTTCGGCAAAGCCGACCCTCCTGTTGGTGGTGTCGTACACGCTGTAGTATCGCTCACTGGTAAAATAGAAGACGCTTGAGTGATTGTGTCTTCGAGAAAATGTATGTAAACGCACAGGAATGGGTACCCAATGAGAGCGCTGATGCCAGTGGCTTCGGTGAGATCTCCCATGTCGAGTACTACGAGGTATATCGTGTCTCCAGTCTGGGAGCGGGGAAGGATTTGTGCGTTGGGCGATAGCACGAAGGGTTTACCCCCGATGTGAAACGTGAGCGGCTGCAACTTGGAGTATTGTTCCGGAGTGATCTTGAGGAGGCCGTTAGAGTCCACAGTAGCGCCAGTCATGCGCTGGTATTTCTGATAGGCATCTACGAGTCGCAAAGTAAGATGTCGGTGTGTGATACTGAGTGAACACGTGACCCACCACTGGCAAGAAGAATTGTAGCAGTGCCAGTGTCGACAATACCAGCACTCGACGGGAGGATGGTTTCGGAGCCATAAGTGACCGATTGATCGACGCCCCAGTACAACGATGCATGGAGGGACTTTGTCACCGGAGCGTAGTGAACGGGTGTGGTTGTGGCGGATTTATCGTGGCCACCAAACGTGAGCTCCCCACTCTTGCTCGAATTGTCATACGGGATGAAGTAGACACCGAGAACCTCTCGAGAAATTTTACGTTGGGACAGAAGATTGTCCATCACAGTGGGGACCGTCTCGTTCAGCGTAACCACGTTCCCGTGCGCATCGGTGGTGCCGATAGTGCCATTTGTCAGGTCGACGGGTCCGAGGCCGATGATGCCATCATAAGATATGTTAACTGCTCGGGCAGCCACCCCGATAGATTGCTTTTCGACTGACAGACCAGGGGCGAGCGTGACAGTATCAGTCCGCAATTCTCCCAAAAAGATTCCAGAGCCGTACTCCACTCCCTTTTACGACCATTCTGAATAATCAGCCACGAGCTTCGGAAAAAAAGCATGGACATACCATTATTTTTCCTGTTTCATGACTGGTGTTAGTCTTCACATATGTCTTGTTAGCACCAACCCAGGTGTTGGAACTTCCGGTGTCGACGATAAGCGTGTCTTTGATCAGTCAACAGTTAACGCACACATGATAGCTGAATGACTGATCCACATACAATAGGTTGGAGGGCTGCCTACACCGATTTCGGCGGTATAGGAGAACAACTGGTTATCGATACTGGCGGACTTAGGTTGACATCCCTTTATCAGGGCTTGGACACGAGCGCGATCGTTCTCGACAAAGTTGTGGGCCTTGTCTTTGTCGAACTTCGTGACAACTTGAAAGCTAAGTGTGCCATTGGGTTTGCCGGCAGTACGCTTGACGAAACCTGCATCAACGGCAGTCAAAGTGATGAGGATCAATGAGAAAAGAGTGTAGGAGGGGAACATGGTATCGGTTCCGCGGATGCTAGAAAAAATTGTGCTGATTAAAAACCCACCGATGCTTGGCTCTTTATAGAGCGTAAAATCAGGTACGACAGACGATAAGTCACACTGTAGGCAGCGGTGTCTACGTGTCGCGCCGAAATGCAGCCGATATACAAGGTAGGTTCCGAGTGGCATTGCGAACGGAATGAGGTAGTCTATGGTAGTCTCCAGTAGATGACCCTCACTCAGCTAATTCAGTGCTCAAGTCACTTACCCACTTCCGAGGCATCCCTAATGCGGGAAGCAATCAGTAGAAACTATAGTGGTTATGAGGCGTCTGAGCGATGTGAATAATATTGATGTTGATGGGATGAAATGACACTCAATGAAGTTGTTGTCCTGCGTAACCCAAAAAGTGTTTCAGGGTGACTCCTGTCAACAGTTGGGTTTGCACCTTCAGGAGGGCACGGAGACATGGACCGACATCTCATCCTATAATGCCCTGGGAACGGGGGTTGCCCATCTGAGCCCCGTCACGGACGAATGTCGTTTCAGAGTAACGTTGCTGGTGACTAGACTTCGCGTGTCGACGTCAGGCAATGGCATGAAAGTTTCTGAGAGAAAAGTTCCGTGAACGGCGGAAAGAAAGCTTTTAGGGTTCAGAAGAGTGCCCATTCTAACCCTCCTTCGTATCACGTAGTTGGTTTTTCCAAAGAGAGTGGATAGGTCTAAAGTTACGACGTGCAGGTTGAAGAGGAGTCAAAGTGGCTGTGACGTGATACTATCGGAGCGCGGGACTCGGGGAGATAGTTGTTGCCATGATTACCTAATCGTACCTATTGTAGTCGCGCCCAAACATCTGACAGGTCCTGGTTTCCGTCTCGGCCCTGGGCCACCCACTCAAGTCTCAGCCGGACTAGATTGTCTGAGTACTAATACTATACACGAAAATAAATCGCGCCCCCAGAGCGATATAGAAAGACGCTCGTAAACGAAAATAGTCTCCTCCGAGAGCTTGAGCGATACCAGATGAATGTACATGCGTCGGTTGCTCGACATAGTAAAAAAGAAGGGAAAAGAAGAGAAAAATCGTCAGAATAATATCACAGTAGGTATCAAGGACGAAAAGAATGCAACAGCTCACTGTCCACCAGCGAGTGGGAAGTTAACTTCGGAAAATGTGTATTCGGTCTGAGCGAAACCAACCCGCCCCTTGCCAGTAGAATCGTAGATGCTGTAGTAGCGCTCGCTGCAATGTGGACACAAAGAGTAAACAAAGAGTAAGGATCCGACTATACGACGATTTCAGAAGACGACGACGCACAGGAATGTGTACCCGTTGACAAAGTCGAAGCCAGACCCGGAATTCCATGGGAGTCCGTTGACGACGAGGTAGATTGCATCAGCAGCGCCGCCTTGGAGCCCCGTGTTAAGTGAACGGGGCCAGGTTTGCGCGTCGGGAGTCACGACGAAAGGCAAGTCACCGATGTAGAACGTCAGCGGCTGCAACTTGGCATAATTTTCGGGTGTAATCTTGAGCAAGCCAGTCGCAGAGTCCATGGTGGCACCAGTCATGTTCACATATTTCTCGAACGCATCTGCAAGTCAACGTACAAAACGTGGGCATGTTATATCAAACATTCCAGAAATTCACTTACCACTCGCCATTAACATGAGGGTAGTACCAGTGTCGACGAT
Organism: Tylopilus rubrobrunneus; assembly: GCA_038091235.1. Classification (NCBI taxonomy): domain Eukaryota; kingdom Fungi; phylum Basidiomycota; class Agaricomycetes; order Boletales; family Boletaceae; genus Tylopilus; species Tylopilus rubrobrunneus. Next base: position 7,940 of record JBBPOC010001067.1, on the reverse strand, counting down.
ACCAGCGGTCTTCGACAGAATGTTGGTTTCACCGTAAGTGATCGATTGATCAATACCCCAGTATCTCGATGCCGGTGAGGTCTCAGTCAGCGGAACGTAGACCGGCCCCAACCATGATGTTATCACGCTGGAGTCAATACCACCAAACGTGAGCGACCCAGTATTTTGAGAAACTGGGGTAAAGTAGACCCCGAGCACCTCTTGGGAAATCTTATTTTGGGATAAAAGATTGTCCGACACCGTAGGGACCGTGTTCATGCCCTCGACGGTGCCCGCCGTCAAATCGACAGGACCAATGCCGAGGATGCCATCAATACCAGAGAACCCAGAGGCGTTGGTAGCCACCGCGATGGATTGGTTCGTGATCACCAGCCCGGGGGCGAGCGTGATGGTATCATTCCACTCTTCTCCAGAGAAGCTCCCGGCGCCGTAACGCAACATCTTTGTTCAGCATTAGGTGGGACGCAAACAGCAGAAGAAATAAAAAAGGACGTACGACAGGGAGCCCCGTGTCTCGGCTTGTGCTAGTCTCGACGTATTGCTTACCAGCACCTAACCAAGTGTTGGCACTCCCAGTATCGATCATGAGTGTGTCTGTGATAGTTCAATGATCAACGCGCTCGTATAAAAGAGGACGCATACAATCAGTTGGAGGGCTGCCAACTCCGATCTGGGCGGTGTAGTAGATATAGGCATTATTGATGCTTACAGGCGGATTGAAACGTTTTCCGAGTTCGCCGGCCTCTTTCATGGCCTGAGCGCGAGCAAGGTCGTTCTCAACGATGCTGTAGGTGCCAAGTTCATTGATCCTGGCCGCCAAGCTAAGAGCAGCCTTGCCGGTAGTACGGCGGACTACGCCAGCCTCGACGGTGGCAGAGGTGATCAGAATCAGTGACAAAAGAGCGTGAAAAGGGAACATGAGTTTTCGAAGATTGTTATGCACTTTTGATTCCAAGCCTGGTTTTTATAGCACGCGAAATGAATATTATCCCCACAAGGACTCATATTTGAAGCGTGTTGAGAAGCGATACCAAGTCGTCGTCACGATCACCGGAAATTATGGCATGAACGAACCGGCTGGTGCTGGTGCGGCGAACTACCACGTAAACAAGAAGTTATATTGTAACGGAGTGGGAAATTTGGCTTACTTCCTGGCACGCCTTCAACACGTTGATTCGACCGTGTTGGTAGACTTGGTACGATTCAAAATCTTAAACGACATGATGCTACTCGCATCACGGGAATAGATAATATTCAAGCCGATTGTTTGACGTGGCCATCGCCGAATCCGTGTATGACAAACTGACAGTGATGTGTTCAGCTTCGTCGGTGCTCTTGATATCTATGAGTTAACTATTTATCATCCACGATGATCAAGAAATGCTGTACTGACCGTGCGGCTGTGATTCCTTGCATGCATGGAAGCCATAGAAGGGTGCCGAGGAAACAGCGTAATACATAACTGGAATGTTCGACTTCCAAGTTTCATTTCGGCGAATGGATCAGGTCATTCTCCTTTTCTGGCGAGGTTACGAACCAATCACCGACTGCGCCAAGATTTGTCGAGAAAGTTACTTGGCATTAGATCTGGGTGCCTTGCTGCAGTTCAGAGTTCGGCGTTCAACGTTAAGGTTTGAATGGGTTTCCTCGTCGGATGACTCGGATCACGATGCCGCCCCATTAATTCACCTCATGGCGCTAGTGTGCATTGATGCGGCGCCCCAGTAAATGGTAACCTGGCGAACTCAATTAGAATGTATGCAAACTAGCTCACTCATTGCAAGCGCTCATCCTTGAGCCTACTTTCCAGGATTTGCGACTTGAAAGTACTGGACGGAGACGACTTGACCCATCAAAAAGCATAACTGGGTGTGGGCTCGAGTTAGATTCGGACAGGGTAGCAACATCAAGGCCACACATACTTGGTTAGATCCGAGTCAGCCGTACACGAAGTGCCACAGCATGTAGGCGCTCGTTATTGGCGAGTACGTATTCATTTACCTTGCGCTCTGGCTGCCTTGCATTGATGGCATGTCAATGATTCACCCTCAAATCTGTAGTTCAATGTAAAGAGCGCGACACGATATCTTGAACTCGCGCTGGCAGAACCAAATCGAACAAAGTTACGCGCTGCTGACTCATCGGGACACAATTGGGTTCTACTAAAATGGTATGTGCCTCTTTTGTTCTAGCCGATGCATCCCAGGCCTACAATTGTGCCCCGTAGGATCATCCAAGACTTCGACGACTCGGATGTTCCTCGAGGCTCTTTTGTCAGTCCTGCTTCTAGACCTTGGAGCTGTGCACGGAAATCCTGTGAGCCGTGACACGGGCAAGGCTACACTCAAATTTTCTGCGAAGATCGACGCTACTGGCTTCGACAACCTTGTTGAGAAGGACCGAGCTCGCGCACAAGCCCTGACGCGGCTGCCTCACCTCAAAGGTCGCACTGCCAGTAACACATTCAGCGCTACGAATGCTGGGGTGTATTACACAGCGAAAATTGGTATTGGAACCCCTCCAACAAACTGTACGTCCCTCATCCACCATCGGCTTCGTGACTAAAAAAATTATAGACACTCTTTTGATTGATACAGGAAGTTCTAATACCTGGGTTGGAGCAAGCAAACAATATATACCGACCAACTCTAGCACCGACACTGGTGGTATTGTCGTATGTAGCTGTCTTGTTTATCTCGAATCTAGTCCTCATGATGCTGCAGACTGTTGTTTACGGTTCTGGGACGTTCACTGGCGAGGAGTGGCTTGATACTGTTGCCCTGAACCCCCACTTGGTGGTGGACCACCAATCTATTGGTGTTGCTCGTTGGACCGAGGGCATCAGCGGTTTTGACGGCATCCTCGGTCTTGGTCCTGTGGACTTGACCAGAGGTACCGTCAGCAATGCGTTCGAAGTTCCCACTGTCCTGGACAATCTGTACACTCAAGGAGCGATATCGCAGGAAGTCGTCGGCATCTTCTTCGGACCCACTTCTGAGTTAGATGGACAACTCGTATTCGGCGGCTACGACAGCTCAGTGATGACCAGCCCGGTGAATTACACCCCACTCACGACGACCTTCCCTGCGTCCGAGTTCTGGGGCATCGACCAGTCGGTCTCTTATGGCGGTACCACTATCCTATCGTCGACCGCTGGTATTGTGGATACTGGTACCACTTTCATCCTCCTCGCTACGGGTGAGTAATATGTGCAAAAAGATCGACTAGCACTGACGTTCCTCGCGAAACGCTGTAGACGCATTTCATCGATACCAGTCCCTGACGGGTGCCACCTTTGACACCACCACCGGTCTCCTCGCGATTACTTCTTCCCAGTACGCCGACCTGAAGACGTTGTCGTTCGACATTGGAGGGACCACTTACGACCTCGTTCCGAACGCCCAGATATGGCCTCGTTCGTTGAATCATGTCGTGGGTGGGACGTCTGGTTCGATCTACCTCGTCGTCAACGACATTGGTCCCGTGGACGGATTGGCTTTTGATTTCATTAATGGCTACGCCTTTCTGTGGGTGCTTATTTCCTATCTGCGAAGTTAGTCTTCATCTCTGCGTCCAGGGAGCGGTTCTACAGCGTCTTTGACATAACCGGTCGACGCTTTGGAATTGCTCAGACGATGTACACGAATGCCGAGGTGAACTAAACATCCTCACGATGGGTCGCATTCACCAATTTGCATCGAATGGGTGGTACATGACATATGTGGGTGACATCGGAAGTAGGCTGGCCTTCTACTTCAGCCTCCAGAATAGTTACAGCGGTCAGGCGAGGCTGTCTACGGGCAACATTGAATGCTTGGAAGCATGTCGAGTCGGTAGTTGGATGCACAGTCGAATGCAGGCCTTCTACGACTTCACTCAAAAATTAACGTCGGTACCATATCACCACGAACGGATGTATATTTACTCAAGGGATGACATATGTGTCATTCAAAGTACCTAAGAACGTAATCCATTCCTGCAAGAAATGCGTGTCCAATAGCGGCAGCCCGTTCTGAATCGATGTTGGCGTCATCGGCATACAATCGTCCATGCCCCCGAGAACGCGTACCCCACGGTATATTGAGTGGCAGAAACGCGATGCCGTACTGGGGTAGAAGCTCTCTGAGCACCGCGTTTTGGAGATACACTGAACACGCACGTCAGCGGGAAACAATGCGTGATCGATCCGCTTACTCGCCTTGAGCATTAAAGAGCAACGCCCATGGGTCTTCTCGGTGTGCGGTGTTCGTTGCTTCTGCGTTGATGAACGCTAAGAGCTGCGACGTGAGCATGCGCTCCGCCAAGCATTGGTTGCGAAGGAACGTCTGCATGGTCACGGCTTGCAATTTCGAAGGGAGGTATGGACGAAGGAGGGCGGTCCTGGCGGTACCTCGACCCGGTAGGCGATATGAATCACTGAGCCATATCACACGTTTGCGCCTGCCCGGATGAACCTGCCGTTTGATAGAGTGCAGAAGCTGAAAGAGGTCAGGCAAGAAACGAGACGCGGTGAGATGCACCGCGGCGTTGAGGACGTCCAGCGATCGTGGGGCCGTCCGGTCCTCGTATGGGCTTGCGCTGGATGCGTGTGGTCGGCCCACATAATCTGGCATGTGGTGTAGGAAGGACCAGTTCCCCGAGTAGGTCTGGCCGGGTGCACTGAGGGGACCGCGTCCGAGGAGGACGACGTTCGCTTTCCGCGCAGCCTGGAGCCAGTACGTTTCGCGCACTCGTACGCCCGTCATGGGATCGACAAAGGGGAAGTGATACTCCCAAGAAGACGCGTTCGGTGCGGAGAACAGCGTGTCGGAAACGATGTAGTTGACCAGCGCGGACTCTGTCTCGACGAGCTCTTGCGCCGTCGGCGATTTGACGTAGCGCGGCAGCGGTCCTTGGTCTCGCGCGCGCTGAAAAGGCAGACAGATGTGGTGATGGGTGCAGAATTCGTGATAGGGGCATGGAAATGGTTTCTTTTCGGCGCGTTCCCTGCGTTGGAGGAGGAAGAGGTGGAGTCGGTACATGTGCTCGCCACCGATCATCGTGATCCGTTTACCTGCGAGCGACGCGCACATATCGGTGTCCTCTTCGAGATCTCTGGCTGCCACCATCTTAGCTTCTCCAGAGAGAGAGGTTTGTAGTTGTTCGAACTTTGGGTCTGGGTGAGCTTGCAGTTCATTTTTCTGGGTCTCGTGAAGGGACAACATGGCGACGCGCACAGAGCGACGCGCGGCAAGGAGCGCGTCATCTGCGAGTAACCGCGGGTTGTATTTGGACTCGTTCACGGCGAACAACAAGAAACAGGCGAATGCAAGACACGACCAGAGGACGACGCGTCGCACTCTTGCCATACTGGTTGCAAGGAGAGAAAAATAAATAAATAAATATCCATTCTCCTCCGACTGCAGTCATGAAAACGGCGACGACTACGACCGTTCTTGGGAAACGGAGACATTCCCGCCTTGTATTACGGCTCTCGTCCAGCCCAGCGCCCTCAGAGGTGACTACGACGACCGGAACGACGTCTCGGCAGCCACAAAAAATCAGCAAAAAATCGCGCTACCCATGCACGCATGCCCAATGTACCAAATCATACTCGAAACCATCGAGGCTGGCAGAACATCAGCGGTCACACACTGGCGAGGTCAGGATCGCATTGAATTGTACTTTTCGCTGGTTTCTCATTCTTCGTCTACTAGCGTCCATTTACATGTAATACATGCGGAAAATCTTATCTGCGAGAGAGTCATCTACAGGCGCATACCAGGAGTCATTTACCGGAATCGGAGCGGCCGTATGTTTGCACGGAATCTGCGGAATGTGCGAAACGTTTCTGGACATTCCACCATCTTGTCGTCCACGAAAACTCTCATCGAGGGGATAAATCTTACGTTGTCAGTCTTGTTCTTGTGTTCGTTCACAAGCCTCATACAATCCCAATAGTGCCCAGAAGCAGATTGCGACGAGGTGTTTTCCAAGCATCACCAGCTTCGCACTCACATTTGCCAAGTACACTCACCAGAAGGGACCAAACCGTACATCTGCTCGCACCAAGGATGCACAAAATCATTCGAAACCAACCAAAAGTTGCGAGGTCACCTGAAAACCCATGATGGTATGGATGCCATGTCGAAACTCGAGTTGGCTCTATATCCACGTTTCTGCAACAGAAAAGCGATATACCTGCTCGCATCCTCATTGTCTACCGGGTCCTGATAAGGATCCCGTTTACTTTGGCACGTGGACGGCTTTGCAGGCGCACATACGAAATGACCACCCCCCAACGTGCATGCATCCCAAGTGCAATGGTCGCACGTTCGCATCACAACATACTCTTCGAGCTCATCTGAAGCTCCACGAACAGCAAGAGGCGGAAGCATGCCTGTACCACGCTGATGGGGCCGATGATGCAACCGAGGCCGAGGACTCTCAACCTCGCAAACGAAGACGTGGTGGTGAACTTGGGCGCGACTGGAAATGCGATATTGCGGGCTGCGTCAAGGACTTTAAATCGGTATGTTCTGCTTCTTAGATGGTCTCATCGCCATGTCGTCTGATGTGCTTGAACAGAAAAACGCGTTGACAACGCACCACAACGTCGTCCACCTCGGTCGACGGAACCATGTCTGCCCTCATGTGCACTGCAACAGTGCTTTCAGGTACAAACATCTTCTCGAGCGTCATCTTGCCAAGTTGCACTCGTCGAAAACTATCCACACCGCCACGACGTCGGAGGAGGAGGCATCCACTACTGATCCGGATGAAGCTATGAATATCGAGGCGATCACTGGCAAAGCCTACGCGGCTCGTTTACTACACGCCACGTCGATACGTTGCCCATACCCGCACGTAGACGCGCTGGTAGCGTCAGCGGCGGCACTAGAGATTTCTGGATCATCGTCCAGCAAGACTTGTGAGCATGTCTTGACGCGTGCTTATGACCTCCGTCGCCACCTGAGGTCCGAGCATGGGGTAGATACCGAAAAGGAGAGGGTGGAATCCTGGGTCAAGACGCAGAGGCGTGCCCGCGCGTAATAGTTGTGCCGTCTAGTCCCATCTGGTGCTTCTACACGTTTCCGTAAGTCGACGCTCTTGTTGTGAGTTTCGACCGTGATGCTCTTGATATCAATTCATCCACGGTAGGTACTCTAGATTTTCATGCGGCCTGCAACCCGAAAGTTGTTGATTCCTGGACTTTTCGGGTCCAGGCCTTCACTTTCGACATTGTCTGTCATCAAGATCGGCTGCGACCCGGGCGGGCCGGATATTTTACCGTTGTCATCGCTCGTCTTCTTTTGCATGCATGTACTTGCGGGGACCGTGGAATTTCACATGTCGTTTTCATTACACACGAGTCTGCCGGCGTGTACGCCATCTGATAGTTTCAGTATTCCGGTACCAACATATTTATATTCCATGGCCCTCCGGGCACCCCTGGACCCGCAAGAACGTAGAAGCAGACATCTTAATCTCGAGTGTGTCGTGGACCAGTGTGAAAGGCGTGTTTCGACAGCGGCCAGTTTCACTGGAGGAGTTCAACGACAGGCGCACTAAGGTAGTAGTTTGGAGCTCAAACTTTGGTTGATCGAACGGACGGTAGGGTCGAGGCTTACATTCATTTGGATCAAGAAAAGGGCCCAGGCACAAGGTGATCCTACATGTGACTTGATTCGACGAGGAGACACGGTGGGCAACGCTGTTGGCTCACCTAACACGCCTAGTCGGTGACCACACAGTTCACTGGGTATCTGAAAGGCAGGTCTGTCACAGCAAAATGAGTGGATGGGCAAGTCAATCGATGTCGACGAGAACACAAGAGCGTACAGGGAATGATGATCATCCTCAAGCCTACATGATGCAGGTGTCGCGGACCATGCTTGTGCGTGAATCTATGCGGTCGACGATACTAGAGTGATTTAGTGACGAGCACATTGAAGTGCAAA
>JBBPOC010001066.1:0-11803 GCA_038091235.1 Tylopilus rubrobrunneus | reverse complement strand
TACGAGACTGGAGGAGAGAGGAGCGTGTGACGCGCGTGTCTACCACCGCGATGTCCGAAAAAGGAAATTAAATAGATAATCAGCGTAGCTAGTTTGTATACCGGGCAGGCTGTTCTCCAACAAGGTCGGCGACCTTGAGGACGCCATTTCGATGTTGAGGGATGCGGTTGACCTTACTCCTCGTGGTCATCCCGACCAGCCCGACCGTCTCAACAACCTCGGGAACTCCTTTTTATCTCGTTTCTTGCGCCTCGGCGAGGTCAGCGACCTCGAGGACGCCATTTTCAGGTTGAGGGATGTGGTTGACCCCACTCCCCACGGTCACCCTAACAAGCCCACCCGTCTCTACAACCTCGGCAACTCCTTTTTAACCCGTTTCAATCGCCTTGGCGAGGTCAGCGACCTCGAGGACGCCATTTCGAGGTTCAGGGATGCAGTTAACCTCACCCCTCACGGTCATCCCCACCAGCCCAGATACCTCAGCATCCTCGGCAGTTCCCTTTTAACTCGTTTCATGCGCATTGGCGAGGTCAGTGACCTTGAGGGCGCCATTTCGAGGTTGAGGGATGCGGTTGACCTCACTCCTCCCGATCACCCCAATAAGCCCACTCGTCTCGTCAACCTCGGTAACTCCTTAACAGCTCGTTTTGAGCGCCTCGGCGAGGGAAGCGACCTCGAAGACGCCCTTTCGAAATTGAAGGATGCGGTTGACCTTACTCCTCATGGTCATCACGACCAGCCCGGCTATCTCAATGACCTCGGCGTCTCCTTGATAGCTCGTTTCAAGTGGCTCGGCGAGGTCAGCGACCTTGAGGACGCCATTTCGAGGTTCAGGGATGCGGTTGACTTCACCCCTCACGGCCATCCCCACCAGCCCCGCCGTCTCAGCAACCTCGGCACCTCCTTACAAACTCGTTTTGGACGCCTCGGCAAGGTCAGCGACCTCGAGGACGCCATTTCGATGTTGAGGGCTGTGGTTGACCTCACTCCTCACGATCACCCCGACAAGCACACCCTTCTCAACAACCTCGGCTGCTCAATGAAAACTCGTTTCAAGCGCCTCGGCGAGGTCAGTGATCTCAGGGATGCCATTTCGAGGTTGGGAGATGCGGTCGACCTCACTCCTCATGGTCATCCTGACAAGCCCGGGCATTTGTACAACCTTGGCATGTCCTTCGCCACTTGTTTTGAACGACTTGGGGAGTGTAAACTCGAGCAAGCAATTTCTATATTTTCTCGTGCTGCGTCATCCCCAATTGGTTCTATCGCTGATCGTTTTCACGCTTCACAGCAATGGATATCATGTGCTCGCCGTATTGGACACCCTTCTCTTCTGCATGCATATTCCGTTGCCCTCGACCTCATTCTTCACCTTGCATGGATCGGCCTTTGTCTTACATATCGTTACCAACAGCTGACCGAGGTGGCTGATATTGTCCGGGAGGCAGCCGCTGCTGCACTAGATGCCGGGTACCCGATACTTGCAGTCGAGTGGCTTGAGCAAGGGCGTTTGATTCTTTGGGGGGGACTCTTCCAGCTTCGCAGCTCGTATGAAGATTTGTCGGCCGCTCATCCAGATCATGCACGTAGACTGCGCGAACTCTCTGCCAAATTAGACCAAGCAAGCGCTAATTGCGAATTTTCGTCAGAAAAGACTAGGGCATCTCAAATGGTCGAGTTGTCACGCCAACTGGTGGACAGGCAGCGTATGCTCGCCATCAAGCGAGATAAACTACTCCAGGTCATTCGGCGCTTGCCAGGCTTTGAGCAGTTCCTCCGCCGTAAACGGTTTTCTCAGCTCCGCGCTGCAGCCCACGCTGGACCAGTTGTCATCCTTAATGCTGCAGAGACCCGTTACGATGCACTTATTGTGCTTGCCGACCCGGACCACGTTATACATGTCCCGCTCACCAAGTTCACTCTTGAGCGATGCGCCCGTCTCCAAGGCATCTTGACCAAGTATGTTCGTTACGCGAGGACGGGAAAACCAACACCAGAAGATGGCGGTAGCTGGGAACATGTTTTATCTCCGCTGTGGAAAAGCATCGTCAAACCTGTCCTTGATGCTTTGGCTATCTCAGTATGTGTTATTTGTTTTATGGCTCATTGGTCATCCATTGATTTGTGATTGCAAGCAGGTACCCACCAGTGTGGGCCTCCCACGGATATTTTGGTGCTCTACTGGACCTCTTTCCTTCGTTCCCATCCATGGAGCTGCCAGTGGCTTGTACGACACACAGTATGCAGAACCGGGACACAAAGTATCTGATTTCGTCGTTTCGTCGTACATCCCCACTCTCAGCATTCTTTCGCAACTATCTAGCCATGACGCGGCAGCTGGCAGGCATGACAATCTCCGCCTACTCCTTGTCCATCAGCCACCTTCGGATGGCCATGATCCGCTTCCGGGTGTTAAGATCGAACTGGGGCATATCCAAGATGTTATTAGGAAATCACCTCCGTCATGTATCACCCTCCTTGAGACCTCTGATGGGACAGTCAAAGAAGTCCTCAACCTGATGAAGGAAGCCGATTGGGTCCACTTTGCTTGCCACGGGGTCCAAGATGGCCTGAACAGCGGTCTTTGTCTCGCACACGGATGTCGTTTGAAGCTGCGCGAGCTTGCCGCGTTTTCACGTCCCAGAGGTGGGTTTGCCTTTTTGTCCACTTGTCAGACGGCCAAAGGAGAGCAGAATCTCTCCGAGGAGGCCATCCATGTGGCAGCAGGAATGTTTTTTTTTTTTTTTTTTTTTTTTTGGATCCTATTATCGTCCCGGTGGGGTGCAATACCCTATGTAGGACGTACTAAACTAGGTACAAAGGGGCACCTGTGCCCCTGCCGCGTCCCTGGCTCCTCGAATGCCCTGTAGAGCGAGCTGTAAGGCCCCTCCCAGTCCTGTCGTTCCCGCCGACAGTTTTAGACGAGCGAGCCTTCTGAAATCAGCGGTGACCTTGGTGATACGGTGCATGGTGTGGTAACCGGCTGGCGTGTGCGATGGTTGTCATGTACTCGGGCCGCCCGTGGGGCGGTCGGGTATGAGGGAATGAGGGATGCGGCGCGAACTGAAAAGAAGAGGGGAGGGGAGATGGTTAGTGTAAGGTGGGTAAGGAGTGGAGCATTGTTGTGAGCGTGCGTTGTGGTGTTTGTAGTTCCGATGGCGTCGGGCGTAGTGAGCGAATGCTGAGTCCCTTACACGACCATTTCCTTTCCCCCAATCCCGCCGACTTGTTCCCTATGGCCCCGCGTCGCGGCGGCCTTTCCATCATCAACGAGCAGTGGTATTCATGGGTTCCTGGGATGCGTGGTAAGGCATGACGTGTATGCTCGTGAGTTATCTGTGGTATAGATCGTTAGTCCGCTCTTCGGGTACGGGCCGAGACGTCACCGAGTGTGGAGCGGAAGCGCTTCGTCGCATTGACGAAGTTGAGGAGGTGAGGGATGGCCAAGGGGTCTGAGAGCAGTAGGGGGATTATGTGCGCGACCCGGCGGATGTTCCTTTCCATTATTGCTCGTTCTTGAGCGTACTGAGGACATTCTGTTATATAGTGTTTTACGGTTTCAATGACTTCTGGACATTTGGGGCAGTGGGGCTTCTCCGCGCGCTTGATGCGGTATAGGTGGTCATGAAGTGGGCTGTGTTTGGTGCGGAGCCAGATCAGGAGGGACGATTGTCGGCGCGTGAGGAGTGACGTCAGCTGTGTGAACGACCCTGTCAGCAGTTTTCCATCGATGCGGGATAGGTGGGTATATCTATCTGATTTCGCCCATAGACGCTGCCACCTCTCGTTTTCGACTCTTTTCTGGTTTTGGAGTAGCGCTGAGATACTGAGGGGCAATTTGTTGCTACGTAGGAAGCGGGGGAGGCGTCTGCGGGGACTGGTGAACTTCGCATCCGAAGCTGCTTTCTTTGCTTCTTCGTCGGCCTTTTCGTTGCCTGGCACATCCTTGTGACTGGCGACCCATCGGATGGTGATATCCTCCCGTTTGCAGTGGTGTTTGTTTCTGACTGCTCTCAACATGCTAACGAGTCGGTCTGTCAGGTAATGTCCCGATTTAGTCGTGAACACGTCACCGGATTGGATGGCAGCTTGATTGTCGACGAAGATGTTTATGGGGAGCTCGAGTTCCGCCTTCGTGTACAACAGGTGGGCTGCCATCGTGATTCCTAACATTTCAGCTTCATAGACGGTGTGTTCGCGGTTGCTGCCCAAGTGATATCGAAGGGTTTTGGGGTCGCGTCGCGCCATGTAGAGGACTGCGGAAGCACCGATTTTACCGTTTGAGCCAGATCCATCTGTGTATATTCGGGTTCCGGTCGCAATGTTGTTATGTTCACGGATGGACCTGTCTTTATTGGGGGCTATGTGGGTGATGAATGGCGGGGAGGCAGTGGGCGTTCGCCTGGCAGGAGTGATTGTTTCGATTTTGGACGGGTCGAGGTGATAGCTACGGATGAGGTTGTGTAAGGATGAGCGGTGGCGTTTCACGTCTCGCTTTGCTGCGCGTCGGAGGAGTGGGTGTAATGGGTGCGTAGGGGGGAGCGCCGCGATTCGTAGGGCTGCACGGTGGCAGAGGATTTGGGCGCGTTGAGCTAAGGGTATTAGTTTGGCATGTGCCTCTGCTGCATCTGTTGCCGTCGTTTTGAATGCGCCCGTGATGCTGATGGCTGCCAGCCGTTGTATCCTTCCCAGACGTTTAATTGTTCCTAAGGATCCTCTGTTAGTTTCGTCGGCTTCTCCTGTATATATGGGCTTGAGCCAGAGGCTGATGGCGTGTAGCATTTTGGGTAGGGCGACCGAGGTGTAGAGCTGTCTGGACAGAGTGAGGGGTATACCGTTCGCTGATCGTGATATTCGACGTAACTGTAGTGCGTATGCGGTACCCTTCCCTACCGCATACGTAACTTGTTTGTGCCATCTCAGGCCTTCGTCAAGGAGGACTCCGAGGAAACGATGCGAGTTTGTCGGTTTAACGGTGGTGCCACGAATGTTCATGGCTGGGCGGTCCTTGGTAGGGTTCATTGAGAGGTCCATGAGCGCGAATTTGGACGTTTCGAAGCGTGAGTTGTGATCGGAGGACCAGGAGAATCCGCCTTCTGTGCGTTCGAGCATGTCGGATAAGATGTTGTGGGTTTCGCCGAAGTCATTTCCTATGGCTAGAAAGGCTGCGTCATCCACGAAGGCCAGGGTCAGTTCGTTTTTCCCTTTGGCGGTTTCCACGAGGTCTGAATTGTAGATGATGTATAGGATCATTGAAAGGGGATCGCCTTGTCTGATGCCGTTGTTGATGGGTATCCAGTCCGATAGGAAACCGTCGAAGGATAGTTTTGTGCGTCGTCCCGTTAGAGCGCGTTCCGTGAAGTCGATGAGGAAGGAGGGGATCTTGCATTTGCGCATGTTGTGTAGAAGTCGGTCGGTCACCGCATTGGGGAAAGCTCCTTCGATGTCTAAGAAAAGTGCCGAGACCACTTTTCCGGTTCTCCAAGCATTCTTGACCGTTACCTCAAGGAGCTGAAGGGAGTCCGTGGTAGATCTTCCCGGTCTACCTCCGAAATGAGTAGCAGGGAGTAAGTTATTTGATTCCAGGAGATGGGTGAGCTGGTCTGCTACTATCGCGGTGAGCAGTTTTCCGGTGGTGTTGAGTAAGGCGATAGGGCGATAGGCTTTGGGAACGGAGTAATCCGATTTGCCAGGTTTGCGAAGGACTACTGTGGTAAATTCCCTCCATGGATCGTAATAAGTGCGGAGCAAGAAGACAGCGCGGAATAAACGTAGCATTTGCGGGACCAGGGTATCGGCGCATTTCTTGAACACTATGTTCCTGATACCGTCTGGTCCCGGAGCTTTCATGGGGCTTAATTTCCGTATACTTCGCTCGATTTGCTCTTTTGTGATTTGTCCTGGGTCGGGGACTGGGTCAGGGTATTCGAAGTCGGTAGGGACTGAAGATACAGATGGTGGGGGGGGAAAGAAGGTGGTGGCCAGGATTTTGCTCTTCTCCTCGTTGGTGCTTGCTGCGTTGGGCGTTCCGTCCTGGTCTTTGAATTTGAGGGTCAGGATTCTGGCGGGGCTACCGTCCGAGGGCTCGGCGTTGAGGTATTTGTTTGCGATCCAAATTTCCTCGGAGTTAATTCCCTCAAGCCAGTCGAGCCAGTGTTCTCGCTTGGTTCGCTTTATCGCTTCAGTATATTTGTTGCGCTGTTTACGATGTTCCTCGTGAGAAGGATGGTCAGGTATAGCCCTCATTTTGAAGGAGATAGAGGCAAGCTTATTGGTTTCCTTTCGCATCTGCGACAGTTCTTTGGTCCACCATCTTTTTGCGTGTGGGCTTGGTCGGCTATATCATGATGGTACATGTTTTTCGATAGTAGATAGTATAGCGTCAGTAACCCCCCTCGCTGTTCGTTGAAATTCGTCGTTAGTGACTAAAGGCTCGGCGGTAGGGAAGGTGGAGAGGGACGCAATGAGGGTTTTATTGAACTCCTTCCAATCTACATCGTTGAAGTTCCTCATTGGCCTGGCGTCGGAGCGGGGGATTTCTAGTTCTAGGGTTGTGAGGATGGGGACGTGGTCGGTGCTGGGGCCGCGAAGGGACGGTTCCGTGATACACTGTACGAGGGAGTTGGTCGTTATCTCGGTACAGAAGACGTTGTCCGGTCTAGTCCAGTTCTTCGTTGCGGAGGCTTCCAGGGTTGGGTTGTCTTTGGGTAATGCCATTATCATCCCGTAGTCGGCAATGAGTTCGAGGAGTGGCTGTGCTTGGTCAAGGTATCGGTTCGTGAGAAGGTGTTGGTTTCGGTCTTCTTCCCAGAGGGGGTGGTGACGATTAAAGTCACCTAGCCAAATCATATGGTCGTGAGCAGATGGTCTGATCTGGCGAATGTTGGTTTCGAGGTACTTCCCTAATTCCTTCACGGTGTCATTGTGGGTGCAGTCGTTGTAGACGTTGATCAGGGTACAGTTGCCGAATTCTCCAGTGAACTGCGCTATTACGATGTCCGGTGAGGGGAAGGGGATTTGCCTCCACGTGTTCGTATCCAGGGATGAGGAGATTAGGGTGACAGCACGAATTCTAGGGCTGGGACTGAGTAGGTGTGTCGATGGGTAGAGTACGTGATAGCGTCGGCTCGAGATTGTGTTATTAAAAGAGTTTAGGTGTGGTTCTTGTAGCGCGATTATTTCGTATTCGTTAGGCTTAGTGTTATTGATAAGAGCGTGCTGCGCCGAGAACGATTTATTGAGATTCTGTTGCCAAATCCTCAGACGAGTTAGTTGGATAGGGTTGTTACGCATCTCGTTCAGTCCCATCCCTCCGTGCTAGAGGGGGGGCATGTGTTATCGTGTTGCATGATTCCCTCTGTAGGAGATGAGGAGGGGGGGTGGGCAGCGGCGGTGGTAGCGGAGGTATGGGGCCGACGCGTAGGGTTGATGGGGGTTGCGTTGGAAGAGGTCGTGTGGGGGCCTGCTGCGAATCCGTTGATTCTGTCGGTGGATCTGGGTGAGCCGCGTCCTCGTGGTCCAAGGGGCATGTTGGAGTCTAGTGTCGTCTGGCGCATGGAGGGTCTCTGGGGATGTGGGGTTTTATGCTCGGAGGGGTGCGGATGTTCGCAGGAGGGGGCTGTTTGGGAGGCAGCATCACCTGCATCCAGGGTTCGTCAGTCGGGAAATAGGGCATTGAGTTTTCTGGTAGTCTAGCGTCGAGCTCAGCACATTTAGTTAGGAACGTGTGGCATCTCATGTCGTTACTTCCGTGACCTTCAGTTTTGCAGTTAACGCAGTAGCGTTTTCCCGATTTTTCTGTGCATGCGTCAGTTCTGTGAGCGTGTCCACAGGAGGTGCACGTGTCATGAATGGCTTCAAGGGCTGCTGTGGCTGGTGCGGGGAGCGGAGCCGGGAGGGAGCTGGGTGATCGTGCCGCATCGCTGTATGATCTACGCGCGGATTGGGTTGCTGAGAAGTTCGAGGCGGAGTCTGCTGTGGCTGAGAGGAACGATTTAATGGAGTCCTGAGTGGCTACTAGGGATGGGGCGAGTTGGTCCACCGCCTCTTTAACGGTAGTGATCCCTGTCGAGACCGTGTCCGCCGCGGTTGTGACTTGGTTTGCTGTCGACGTCAGAGTCTCGTTATTGAGTGTTTTAGCAGCGGAGGTGTGAATGGCATCTAGGGACTCGATAGAACTGTTGAGTGAGGTGTTGGTGGTGAACAAGTTTGCGACGTGTGGGGAGATGGCTGTGATGACGTGGGAAGCGACTTCCATAGAGAGTTCCTTCCGGATTTGGGTAGCGACAGCGTCAGCTATTCTTGTGGTTGCCTCCCGTTCCAGGAGGAATGCTACTGCGCGGATTGCTTCCACTGCGGTCATTGGTACGCCTTTTAACTGCGTGGTATGGAACAGAACAGTGGCGAGATGTTCGATAGTAAAGGGTTCGCCTACTAAGCATAGCAGTGATCTCTCTAGGTATGCTGCACCACCGTCTGCATCTTTCACTTGTCTATCCTGGCTGACGATCTCCTCCCTAGTAAGTAGGGGGGGTTGGGTCGAGTTGCGAGTAATTCGCATAGTGGTGGACGTGGGAGTGGGCGCTCTAGTGCCTATTCCCACGCCCGTTTGGCTTTTCCCATTGCCGGGGGACATGGGGAAGGCCGGAAGGCGGGTGGGTTGGTGGGGTTTAGGTGTCGAAGATTTTGAGTGTTTTAGGTATTTTCTTGCTGATGTTGCTTCTCTTGCCTGCAATTTTTCGGGGTCCTTGTTGGGGTGCCACGTGGTTCTCCCGTCCCCTTGATGCGGAGTGAGTTCTCTTGCACATCCGCAGGCACTTGGAACAGCTCGAGCTTGTCTGACTATTCACTCAGCTACGGCAGCATTGCGTATGGCTATGTTACGCCTGGCATACGCATCAGACCTGGATCCTACTAGTACGTCACTCTGCTAGCTGACATGCAGGTCGTGCATGGCCTGTAGAACTCTGTCAACCCTAGACCCGGTCGGTTTGCTGTGGTGCTGTGGGCAATGAACCTGGACTTAAAAGCAGCCTAGGTGGGTCCCTCGCCCCACCCTCCAACAGTTCTTCCCAATTTCTTCCGACAATGAAGACCTTGATCGCCTTTTTCCGATGGCTGATGCGCTGTGGATCGGACTCAGACTCGGAGGCGTCTAGCACTTCGGACCCAACAGACATGTCGCATGCCCAGGGCATGCCCGGAGATCCAGAGCCTAACGTCTGGATGGTATGTCTGAGACCATGACTCCGATCTGCTGACTGAAAAATCCTGCAGGATGGCGTACATGCGCTCGCCGTCTCCAACACTGAGCCCAGCCTTACACAGGACTCGGAACCCTCTGGACCGACGAACAAGCTATACGAACCCTACCCTGAGGACAAGCACGAGGAACTCGTTATTACAGGTAAAAGGCTTGTTTGTCACCATTTGCAAACACTGCTGACGTTAGCGTAGCCTTCCGAGCGACGGACGTTACCCTCGGCCTCAGACGACTTCCGGCCGGCTTTTTCGCAATACTACATCACAGCGGCCTTCAGTGGAGAACAGAAAATAAACCCTCGTCGGAAAACCAGGATATCGTCGAATGGAACGGACCGATCCTAATGTGAGATCCTTTGACAGCGGGGGTCGTCACTCTGACGTTCTACCTAGATTGTCGGATAGGTCGGCTACAATTTGTCTCGAGGTCTATGCTTCGTTCGAATTCAAGCCCATGCTGGGTAGCGGGGAGCAGTTGCGAAAATTGACGGTTACAGTAAAACAGCTTTTGGAGCACAGTGAAGCCAACTCTCGTGAGTACGCTAGATAATTCCTCGCAAGGGTCCATCTATTCACTTTCTAATAGCCTTTGTATTCTCTCCAAAGAACGGGGATGTCGTGTCCCCATGTACATCCTTGTTCATAACTGTAAAACGACAGAAGCGTGAGAGTGCTAGTCCATCAACGTCGAAGGTCCTTGGCCCCCATTGGGTGAGTTGGCGAGTTGTATCCATATTGTACTCGTTAATCGTATGCTCCGATAGTCGACCCCAGAAGCGCAGAGCGGGCTAGAAAACGCAACCAATTTGGGCCATAGGGCTCTGCTGAGATACCAGAAGCAAGGGGAGAAACAAGATCTGGAAGACGCTATTAGAGAGTTCGAACACGCGCAGAAGCTCTGTCCGAAGGACCATCCTTGTCGTGCGGCCGCTTTATCCAACCTTGCAATGGCCTATTTAATCCACTTTCAAGTGGAGGGTAGGGATGCTCAGCTGGAAGTGGCTCTTCGAATGTATGACGATGCACTGGCACTCCGCCCTGTGGGTCACCCTGATCGCACCTCCACCCTGATTCACACGGCGACGGTGTACCTCGTTCGATATGAGAATAGGAAATATAGCGCCGAAGAAGAGCAGGCACAAGGATTGTTGGGGGAAGTGTTGGGGAGCCAGTCTACTACAAGTCATGCGCGACAAGCTGCGAGTGTCTTGCAATCACAGCTTCCTAGACGTAACACGGGCCTCATGGGGCCGGATCTGCAATTGACAGCGGATACAGATCTAGTCAATCTCAGTACTGGGTTATTGGAGCGTTTCAAACGGTTCGGCGATCTAGCCAATCTACAACAGGCAATTGCCATTTTACAGGGACTTGTCAGGTCTACGTCGATTTGGGAAAACCAGCACCTTATGTCACTGCAAAATCTTGGTGCAGCATTTCTGTATCGATTCGAGTGCCTTGGTCAATTGGCTGACCTCGAGGACTCCATTTCGAGGCTGACGGCTGCGGCTGACCTCACTCCTCACGGTCATCCCAACCAGCCCGGCGTTCTCAACAACCTCGGTAACTCCTTAAAAAGCCGTTTCGAGCGCCTCGGGGAGGTCAGCGACATCGAGGACGCCATTTCCAGGCTGAGGGATGCGGTTGACCTCACTCCTCATGGTCATCCTGGCCAGCCCGTTTGTCTCCACAACCTCGGGAACTCCTTTTTAACTCGTTTCGAGCGCCTCGGCAAGGACAGCGACCTCGAGAACGCCATTTTGACGTTGAGGGACGCGGTTGACCTCACTCCTCACGGTCATCCTAACCAGCCCACCCGTCTCAACGACCTTGGTAGATCCTTAAGAACTCGTTTCCTGCGCCTCGGCGAGGTTGGCGACCTTGAGGACGCCATTTCGAGGCTCAGGGATGCGGTTGCTCTCACTCCCTACGCCCATCCAGACAGGCCCGGCGTTCTCAGCAACCTCGGCAGTTGCTTTTCAACTCGTTTCGAGCGCCTCGGCGAGGTCGGCGACATTGAGGACGCCATTTCGAGGTTGAGGGATGCGGTTGATCTCACTCCTCACGGTCATCCTCACCAGCCCATGTATCTCAACAACCTCGGCCACTCCTTAAGAATTCGTTTCGAGCACGTCGGCGAGGTCAACGACCTCGAGGACGCCATTTCGACGCTGAGGGATGCGGTTAACCTCACTCCTCATGGTCATCATGACAAGCACCGCCATCTCAGCAACCTCGGCATCTCCTTAAAAACTCGTTTCGAGCGCCTCGGCGAGGTCAGCGACCTCGAGGACGCCATTTCGAGGCTGAGAGACGCGGTTGTCCTCACTCCTCACGGTCATCCCGACCGGCCCGCCCGTCTCAGCAACCTTGGCGGCTTTTTTTTAATTCGTTTCGAGTGCCTCGGCGAGGTCAGCGACCTCGAGGACGCCATATCGATGATGAGGGATGCGGTTGACCACACTCCTCATGGTCATCCTGACCAGCCCGCCGGTCTCAGCAACCTCGGCGCCTCCTTAAGAACTCGTTTTTTGCGCCTCGG
>JBBPOC010001065.1:0-11811 GCA_038091235.1 Tylopilus rubrobrunneus | reverse complement strand
CCATAACGAGCTCAGCCGACATCCAGGACCACGTCCCCTGTGTTTTACCCTGGTTTAGTGAGCTTGTGGAGGAAACTACGTTGAGCCTACCGTGCGGTACAGTGGGCATGCATCAATTGTTTGACGCGAATCCGTCTCTGGATTATCGGTGCCCATCTGGAGCACAATATCGCAGTCGTCAGTGAGCTCTTGAGTGAGAATAGTCGTCACTTCTTGACCCCCGCCTATCGTCTTAACAGGGACAAGGTTGAGTGGTATCCGGACCTCGGCTTGACTAGACGGATCAATCGGCGATGTCGGGGACTCGAGACCAGTTGGGCTAGGAGACTTGGAATGGTTTTTTACAGGGACCGGAGCGGGGGCGGGTGTGATCGGTACGGCATAGCCCCAATCTGCGAGCACCCCTCGCCGTGCAAGTCCGGAAATCCTTTTGCACAGGTCCCGCTGCGCTGTGCCTTCCACGTATCGTTTTATGTACTTTTCATGAGCGGTCCGCTTTTTCGAACGGACTGTGGCAAGGAGAAGGTTTACAAGGCTGATGTCGCGATGCAAAATACGAGCAATTTCAACAGCGTCCTTGTGCGCTGTGCTTTGTTCAGAAATCAAGAAAATATGAGAAATTTAGGATGCTCACCAATGACGCAGTCTAAGAATGCGACTAAAAGTTCACCCAGAGAGGAAAACTCGGCAATGAGGGAACCAACAGGACGAGTGACAAGGCGGGCTAAGACGCGGAGGTGGTATTGTTTGGGAGAAAAGTATTTTCCTAGCTTTGAACGAAGAAAGTGCGTAGAATGATTGACCTCTGTTGCGTCATCAGCGGAGCGTTGAGCTTTGACTTGATGCTCGGCGACGAGCTCGGGAACACCTTCGATGCCGCAACTTTCTAGAATATGTAAGATCATTCCTTCCGTGTACTTCCTGAGGGGATCGATCCAGGAGTCTTTAACGGCAACGGTCTCCTCCATTCCGAGGCCATCGACAACCCCCTCCCAAACAGTTGACCCTCGACCGGCGAGGCTGTCCGAGATAGAAAGGATCTTCTGGAGCCAGATCTTGCAGATTCGACCTTCTTTGTCAACGATTTCCAGCCATTTTCTGCGAGGAGGGTCGGACTCCGAAGCGGGCTGCTGATATTCCATTTCGTGCCAGTCGCTCTCTTTGTACCTTCTGTCGCTCTCTACGTCCTCTTGGTAGTCTCCGTCTTCCTCGTCCTCCTCATTTTCGTCTTCGTCCTCCTCATTTTCGTCTTCGTCTTCGTCATCCTCATTTTCGTCTTCTTCGTCCTCCTCGCCAGAGCAATCTTCATCCCTGTCAAGGCCAGATTGTTCCTTAGTCCTTGTCTGGTTGCCACGGTCTTGCATGGGTGTTTCGTCATCCGGCTCGATCTTATCATCGGGATGAACGATTCTGCCATCCCATTGAATCGATATGTCGAACCCAAGAGAGGAGTAGTCTGCAAGGGACACGCCAAGCACAATACGAAGAAACTCTTTTGGCGAAGTGTGAATATCGAAGGTGGAGGTACTGATCGATCCACCACGGTCGAAAATTGTGAGGGATACGGAAGAACCGAGGAAGCGAATGCAGGGAACGAGGTGACGGCCATCTTGCACACCTAGCATGCACGACGTCTTCCCACCTATCTCTGTAAATGAAGCTCTTTGTTTGGCTGGCGTATTTCGGTTCTTCACCTCAGCAAAAGTGGCCACTCGCCCCCAATGATGGCTACGGCCACTTGCGGCATCGAAATAACATGTGATATCCGGTTTCCTGCGTGCAGCGGACCCTTCTAAGGGATAATTCGACGAACTTGCGTCCCAACGGCTGTTCAATGGTGAATTCAGCAAATTAATCCGTGGGCGCCAAAGCATACCCACAAGAACGTCGCACTGCAACTATCGCCAACAAACCCAAGTATATTGTTAAGGAACTTCTCGATATCTTCTTCGCAATCTTTGATGTATTTGGGGGCGAGGGGAGGACAACCAGAGGGCGGTAGCCATATGCCGCGCGTCTTTCTACCAGGTTTGTACCACCCCCGCTCCTTGAACTGCAGGAGTATTTGATCCATCGTATGGTGCTCGCCTATAGTTGATCCCCTCTTCGGGAACAGAAGTCGATCTGGGTATAAAAACTCCAGAAGGGCCCTGCTGTGGAACATTTTGAGGTCGACACGCATGCTGCGAGTGTCATACTCGATCAATGGATCCATCGTGGACCTGTTCCAATCGGTTTTCTTTCTGAGTTGGGGAGGTATCACCGACAACTGCGATTGTTTGAGACAAACTTGTGAGGAGCAGCAGTCATTGAAGTGATACTCACGCGTTGTAGGTTGTAAGGTGTTGGCGGATGAGACCGGAGTTCGTGCTGCGAGTGCAAAACAAATTGAGAAAAAAAATGCCACAAGTGGCGCCATCACTAGCACTCACTGATCCCTTTTTCTCGCTGCTAAGTGGAGTACTGTTGTCCACCATGTCGACCTTGGCCGCGGGTCGTTGTGCACAGCCAGAATGTGGGAATCTGACTAGGCATTTGCTTATATCCGCACGGGAACCGAAAGATCCAGATAATCTGTGACTTGTACATCGGCATACGAAATTTTACGTCGAAACACTCTGAGTTGTCGCTCTCAGACTCTCAGAGGAGATCTGAGTCTCAAACGGTCAGCAAACATCACGTGGCTGTGCGTGATCCGAGCGTGACACTGACACGTAAGTTACCTTGTTTACAAGGTCACGGGGGACAGAGTTTGACGTGGTATTTAATTACCAAAATTGTAAACAAGGTTCCTTCCGAAGTTCGGCCTTACTAATCTAGTACTTAGAGAAATTAAATGATACATTTGACGACCACAGAAAGCAGAATTGAAATTTTAATGGTTGGGGACCTGGCAATGCGTGGCCAAGCTCAGGATAATGAAAGACGATAAAAAGTGTCTTGTAAATGGCCCGAAAACGGTTTGTTAGCCTATCAGGACTGACAACTTGAGAGGAAGAAGAATCAGAATCTAAGATGACAAGTTCAGAAAGTAAAAACGTACAAGCACCACCAAGCAAGAGGATGGAGGTTTCATGTAGAGGAAGCAATTGGAATGATGAAATCGTGCATGAGCTTGGCATGTTCTTTAGTCAGCACGACGGCCCGTCAGGATCTGACACTGGCTCTGCAACTGCGGTGTCAATGCCCACAAGCGCTGGCTCAAAGGCAGACTGCCATGCCTTCGCATCATTTGAAGACAGCATAGAGGAGAAAAATCAAGATCGAGAACGACGGCGTGGAAGCTCACTGGCACCTGAGGACCTCGCAGTCGGCAATGGCGGCATTAATCAGGCAATGATCATTGGGATTGAGCGGCTTTACATGACAGATAGGATGAAACTGATTTGAAGAAAACGCCGAGGGGGTGGGAAAGAGCGAGGGCAGAGCGGATCTAGTAGCATCATAATCAGCCCAGTGAAAATCAATCGTTACAGCGCATCGTGCATGTCCGAATCGGAGTTACGGTGTTGGCAACGACCCTTGTTGCATTGACGGCGTCGTTTTTGCCGTGCACTGCAGTGGGCACGGCATATTATATTGTCGTCGATGGGCCGGCCTCCTCGCCCTTGTCGTGTGCGCCTATAACGGCCCGCAGTGCCGCAGTTAGTCAGACGGACACTGTGAGCGTGACAATCTGACCTCCTAAGACTGGTAGTCACCTCGCCATCCACTGTTAGAGATTCTGTGACGAATGCCCGGCATGGGCGTGACAGAGTACTGGCCACGATCACGGGCTGAAGCGCCATGAGTGATTGGCTTGTAAATTATGCCGAGCTTCAAGTTGAAGCATAAAGCGACACACGGACTTTTGCCAGTGGCAAACTCCGAAAGTGTCTAAATTTGGGGTTCTAGTATTGTGTTGACCCTTATGGCATGTCACTTTCCACTTTCACTATTTTGGACGTTGCGCGTAATGACATGTCCCTGTGTGTTGACTCATCCGCTCCCGGACATGACCTAGGCTAGAAGTTACTAGTAGTAAGTTGGTTACTAAGGACCTTCGGAAGTTCAAGTTGGGAGTACTTGGAACACGGTCAACCAGGCGCACAAGGCCACGTGACGACAGCGATTGATACGGCGAGGACAGGGACCTTGAAGTACGCGACCCGGACCGAGCCGGGTTGTTCAAACTATAATGACAAGGCGCCGCCCATCAACTCAAGGCTTCGACATGCCCAAGCAAAACTGTTGCCAGCAACAGGCGACAAGGCTTTGCGCCGACTCGATGTGATGTGACGCCGATTAGCAAAACTAGTTGCGAAGCGCCACATCCGTGGCACAACCCGATATGGCTTATACTCTTCCCCACCTAAAGTGACTTCATAGCTCGCCGACTCACACCATCTGCATGAATTCACAAATGACACACATTCTTTCGTACAAGTATATGTAAGGGGATCAGGACAGACAAGCACTAGTTAACTACATACTAAGACCGTGATACTTCGCTTGGATAACGGCTGAAGGCGACACGTCACACAGTTGCAGCGCGTGAGCAATGACAGGAGACACAACACGATGATATACAGACGGGTCAAAGCGACCGAACACGAAGAGACGGTTAATGTTCCGTGGAGTTTGGTCGCAACGGTGGCTCGCAGGGAGGAGCGGGTGATGCACATGCTACACGCTATGTTAGTAGGTATGTACATAATAGGAGCGGGGATGTGGGTGATACCAGTAGACGCGGTAGCGCACGTATGGTTCATACCGGCCATGTATGGTGGAGACCAGTGGACACGGTAGTACAATGCGTGTATGGTTTGGTGCCAGTGGGCACAAGTTGAATGTGCGTATGGTGGCGATCACGCACAACAACAGTGCAGTGCGTGTATGGTTTGATACCAGTGGACACGACTTGAATGTGTGATGGCGACGACCGACCACACACAACGAAGCGCGCCAAGCGTGCAATGCGAAAGGCAGCGCACGTCGACGCGCGAGAGCCTGTGAGAAGTGGCGGCCGGGTAGTCGAAGACCTGGGATGTATGGTGATGAGTGACGACGCGATGTGCGCCCGAGTCGAGTCGAGCGCCGTCGACACGAGGGGGGGCGGCGAGCTGGCGCGGAGTGGCGTCCGTGAGGTTGAAGACCGGAGGATGCGCCATGACGCACGCCGAGTGCGACCTGCGAAAACAAGGAGCGAGCGAGGCACCCGATGCGAGGCCGGCTCGAGTTCGCTTGGCAAGGACGAGATGGCCAATAAAGGAGGCGAACAAACAAGCCAAACTAAATAAACATAAATACAAGCTCAGATTCTCCAAAACGCCTGCCAAAAAAACCAGAACCGACTTTGAGAGTCCGACGTCAATACACTTTAAGGCGAAAAAGGCGCAAAGCGGTGCTGTACAGCACGGCCGAAAGCAGCAAGCCCCTGCCGTTCTCGTGCTGGATTATTTTTGACAGCACCTCTCGGGAAATGCCGTCTGTGTCCGCTGAAACGCTTCAAGGTTGCGACTTTGCAACTTTATTGACCCCTGCCAAAACAGTATACAAGTACCTCATGGCTGGCCTAGCGGACCCTTCATCAATGATAGACGAGGTACCGTGAGTCATCGTTTTCATAGTCTGTGTTTCGCAGCTGATATTCCCCCAGAGAAATCGATGTAAGTTCTGTTCTTTGATTGATGGAAGGTATACTGACTAGTAGCAGCTGCAGATAATCTCTGAGGTATGTGCTCGTATTTCTTGATGGAACGATCTGACTCGTATCATTCAGGCCTCAGTAGCATCGCCTGTACAGGCATTTTTCGTCTATCGAACCTATATTTGTGGGTAATCGACCTGTAACGTACATCTCCCTTTCTTATTCACGGCCGTCAAGTCAGTGGGAAAGACGTTTTCGTGCCATTGCTATGGGTAGAGTGTTCACACTTATTGCGAAGCCTAGCGCTAACGAGATTGTGCTGCGTAGGGTATCCAAGTGATCTGGAAGATCAGTGAGTCTACATAAATTTTCGATGACTCGAGCCGAAGGGCGGACGCCTATCCGAACATCAGTCATAGCTATTCGTAAGTGGTCATCGTGGACCTGATTCCAATCAGTAGATGCTGATCATTTTACCCCTAGTCTATGAAGCAAAGTCGTTCTATACTGTGGATGGGTGGGTTCAGTTCTTTCGTATACCACACCCTTCTAATCGTTTCTAGAGGCATACGCGTTGCTAGCTTTACTGTGATCGAGGACCATTTCTTCACGGTAGGTTAGCTCTTTGGTTCCGAGTCGAATTCTTGATATCAGTCGAACAGAGTATAGCCACTTCAAGCTTCGCTCTCGCTGCCGCGGTCGATGTCCTGATTGCCATCGCGATGACGTTTTTGCTGCTCCAACAGCAGAAAGCTGGTAGACTCAAAGGGCAAGCGCGTAACTTGAGTGTATCGTGAGAATTCCACTAAACTCTTACACTAGTACGACCCATGTCTTGCAACGTCTCACCATGTTTGCGGTGAATACGGGTTCCTGGCGGCTTTGTTTGCTGTCCTCTCAGCTATATTTGTGCGTGCCGTTCTTCGTTCACACCCTCAGTGTTTTGCAACCTGACACAAACACCGTAGACGGCGGTCTTTCGAGCAAATGCTCTATCTGCCGTGTTTTCTATTCCACTGAGTTCAGTTTACTGCAACACGCTTCTCGCCAATTTGAACGTTAGAACCTGCATTCGGGGTGAAGGCACGACGCATAGGGTTAGTACAGACGTGTTCGCGATGCGTGCGACCGCGGCCAAGGCAGGAAATCAGAGCGAAGAAACCAAGATTGCGCCTTCTGCGCGTTTGGTGTGTGTTTACAGTTTGAGTTGGCTAGACTTGACACGAACTCAGAGCTACCTAGAAAATTCAAAGGACCACGGAAGTGCTGACGTTTAGTGACGCCGACCTTGATTGTACCACTGGTACGAGTCTCTTCCGGATATGATCGAAACGTGCTGCGTCGGTTAGGTAGTGCAGCGGCTCGGAGTAGCGACCTGCCGCCGCCGATCAGTAAAGCGGCCTTGAACGGTTTAAAGGACACTTTTCTGAGCGCTCATTGGCTGAGGTAGTACCCAAACGAGTAAGTTACCTCATGATTACCATATTTGGGAATCCTGACCAGTCCAACATGTGTCGAACTAATTTTCTTACTGCGGCCCCGATGATCATCGTCGTTGCTGTCACTGCTACCGCCTCGACTCCACCATCGTCCTCGCTGACCAGACGCGGACAGACCAGGTCATAGCTATGTTCTTGCTGGCGACCTCACGGATCCACACTGAGCTCAAAGTGTATGAAATTGATCTGCTTTGTACTACCCTTAGGTTCACGGATAATCAAGTGCTTTCGGGGACGTTCATCCAAGAGCTCGCAAAAGTTGTTCGTATTCTTCGACCATTTATTCACTGGTGAGTCCAAGTCCAGCGAACCTGATTCCTGAGAGCTTACATCGTGCTTTGGTTGAAAGTCTGAACGACATGACCACTGTACCTCTGGAGAGTGATTCCGACGGTGAGAATGCGCCCGAGTGAACTCAAGGTTACTCAGGACTCGGTCGTGATATGTGTAAATATCTATAGCGTGCCATCTGTGTATGTAGACTCGGTAACATCACGTCTTTCCCATTTCGCTTCTTGTCCCCGTTTTCTCCTCTTGCTTCGGCATCTCTCGTTGTGTAAGTCTATTCTCCTGCCCCTCTAACTATCCACCCAGGCCCTCTTCTGAACCTTGCGTCAGCATGGGTTCGTTATGCTGGAACTTCTACCCCACTTTCACCTCAGTCCGCTTATGCCCTTCTCATGTTTGGTCAAGTAATGCCACCTCACCTTCTCCTGGTAGTCAATTGTAATCTTTATCCTCAAAGGTATTATCTGGGATAGCACAACCCGTCTTCCTGGTTCTTGGTCTCTTATACTCTGACAAATGGTTTGACCTCAAGGGCTGCACAACCGCGACCATGCGTATTACGATCGGTCTATGTATCCCCTGTTCCCCTTCCCGTCTCTCTCAACCACCGTTCCATACAGCCAATCCAAGAGGCAGCGCAATCGGCGAACTGCTCGCGCCCCTCATTGGATCTGGTTTTTGCAATCATCTCCACAGCTGTTATACCCCAAGTAAGTTCATTTTCTTAGCCTACGCTGGTTCCAAACCCCTCAATCCCTCAACTCTCTCTGCCGCGCTATGCTGCGTCGGCAGGTCCCACCAGATGCGAAAATGTCTCCGCATGAACGCATTAATATTGACTTTGCTGTCGTCGCTATTCCTTGTAGGCACTGCAAATACATCAAGTGTATTATCAGCCGAGGTGGCTTGTAAGTTTGATGTTCTCCTCTCTGTCTGTCCACCGAACACTGGTTGCTCGTGTTCCAGGAGCCCATGCGATGGTCAGATGCCACCGCTGGTGCAACTTTGTTACACTCCAGCATCGTTGCCTCATTGTCACTGCACCATTATTCGACCGAATCTTCAACCACATGCTTGGTATTACCCTCAAGTTTCTAATTACGCCCATAGCAGTTGGTTGGTTCTCATTGATCTGGGTTGATAGGCTTCTCCCCCTTGCCCCGTCACTATTGTTGATGACTACAAGTCCGGCCAAATAACACCGCTGCACTGTTTGTCATTTTCGTCATGATTCGGACATGCTCTTTTGCAATGCTTCCCGTCGGTTTGGAGCTTGGAGTGGAGTTGACGAGGAATGGAGACGTGAGCTCAACCAAAGCTCGACCATCTTATTCATATCATATTGCAGTGGTACTGATACGTCCCCTTGGAAACGTGCTGCTGTTCTCATTGCCGGTAAGTTTGTTTTTGTTCTTCTGGTTGTTATACCAATCATCAAACCGTGCCTCAGCGGAAGAGGCACTTCGCGCTTCCGCTTCCGCGACTGCGAACCTGCCAAACAACATCGACAATGCTCTGTTCTTCACGGCGTCTTCGTCATGGTGTTCGGGGTGCTTGTATTTTTATACGCACGCAGCAAGCCCGTCGAAAGCTAGATGAGAGTATGGCAGCATGAAACAAATTTCCTATCCCAGTTCACCTGCCAAAGAACGTGACGAAACTGCACCGGAGCTTGCGACGAAGAAGGAACTTTCGTGATGACTCTGAATCAGTTTGGACACGGAACTAGATGCAAGAGATGGATATGCCAGTGGAGGGAGGGTAGGCATGCACGGATGATGGAGGTCTCTGAACTGGTGACAATTTGCCAGAGACGTGTTCTTAGGGAAGACCTGCTGTGGCAGCCGGCGATGGCTGGTGGCGTGACGGCTATATTCACTAGACTTTACATAAAGCTGATGTCATCGCTCGCTTTCCCGCTTTGCTTTTCCTGCCAGTGGACTTCTCCCATGCCGATGGACCACTCGCTCTTCGCCGTCCTTGTCTATCTTACACCCATCAACATAATTGTTCAAGGCGCCCCCACCAACGCAACGAACTCAAACTGCGCGCAGCACACACGCGATGAGATAAAACGAAGCGCCTAGGTTATTTTGGGCAGCTGCACATCCACCTTGTCAATCTGCATATGGCATGTTATCCATTTCGACATCGATGACTCTAAGGCATACTGGCTAGATGAACCCCTGCCACTCTCCATATCCCCATTTTTTGCGCCGGAGGTCTTAGTATCCCATGCTGGTAGGCAATGGTGGAAGGGTACAGACATAGTCCGACGATTTCGTGGTACGTCCTCTTTGGCAGTTGCTGCGTAGCATCTGACAGCCTATCTTATCCTGCGTCTATAGGTATGAGTGGTCGATGGCCCACGGCTTTTTTGAGGAAATGAGTGGTTTCCTGTATGAAGATGAGAAAGGCAAATCACGCACGATCCATTCACTCGAATTCCTGGAGCTTGCGACGCTGATTCACAGAATTCTTTAAGATGATTGAGGGTGCACGACATTTTGAGAATAACTCTGATAAGACAAAGTGCCATTCGGACGAGTCCAGTACGGCCGCGGAAAAATACTCGCTCTGACCGTCCCCACATCAACATGCAATGTCATGTATAGCTGGTCCGCACTTGTGTCAATATGAGGAAGGCAATGTCACAAGTATAGGTATCCAAAAGTGTTCGCATCCGCCTTCGCACTTAGCACTGCGTCGTATAGCTCATTACCAAACTCTAGCCGCTTTGGAGTCAAAGTTGATCCCATCCAGTACGTCTCTCATACACTTACGGTATATGCCACATGGATCATCTAACAAGCCAACCCATGTGCGCACGTGCGAGCTAGATGAAACACGGCGCTGATTACGAGGCCGAGCGAAGAGCGCTACGGTGACGTAAATTGGCGAACCGAGAATAACTGCAGTGCATCCGAAATCCTCGCTGTATACAAAGTGGAACCCCTTCAACTCGAAGTTGATCTCGGGCTTGTACCTCGACTTTGAATGAAAATGGCAAGACCACCACGCTGCGTGCGCTCATATCATGATGGTCGCGCAATCATTATTCCTTATAGGAGGAGCCTGGTCGACACAATTTGGTTAGACGTCCATGGGGTTGACAAATGATCGGGTACCAGTCATATGCTCATTGTATCCATCACACTGATATCCACTGCCTCCATCCATAAAAAGAGCCAAAGCGAAGGTTTAAGTACCTGTTTCCTGCTGACTTTCAACCCACGATGAACCACTTACTCTTCACCGCTCTCGTCCCTCTTATTGATGAAGATGACGACAGCAAGAGGACGAAGTTGACGATGATCGTAACTCATCGACGAACACGGTGAGTCACTTGCGCCACTGCAAAGGACGACATCAACCCTTGAAGTATGAACCTCATTCACCAGGCTATTCGTGTGCCCAGGTGCCCCAAAGCGCATCCCCTCCCTGCCTCATGCGTGAGGTACTAATCTGGCGACTCTGGCCCAATCTGCCCACGCTGCCACAGTTATTTTCGCACCGATGAGCGACTCGGGAGGACTTCAAGGCCATGACGAGTGCGGCAGCGACATCCGTGCTACCGGAATTTTCCCACCACTCCCCACGTACCGACCAGGGTAGCACGTGACAATGCCCCAGCCCACGACAATGATGCGTATGCCTCACCAAGCGACACCGACAACAGCAACGACGACCAAGATGCATGCGCGAACCATGCGCAATCTGGGTCGATGGTATGACAACGACGTGTCGCGTGCCACGCGGCCCAGGCAATGAGTATAATGGTGATGTGCGCGTTTTACGTGCCCAGGGCAACGGGACCTACGACAATGGCACCTGCGCATGCAACGCGCCCCAGGTGCTCTTGATGACGATGCGTTAGCGTGCGGTATGCAATGGGCACCATGTCACGAAGACGTGGGCCCGCTCAGGCTGTCAGGTTCTCAATTGTATGCACGACTGTTGACAGTGCGAACATGCCATATTGGCAACATACGACTGGACGTGACATCACGACGACACGCAGACTATGACGACGTGTGGCTGATGATTGGTGCTGGACCTCGGGCTGACAGTGGTAATAACTGACACGAGGACGGTGTTGCGAAGGCACTGACATTGGGCAGACAAGGTGGGCAATGAGGATGATGCTGATGGGCCAACATAAGTGAGTGGCACTATTCTACTTGCCGGGCACAGTAATGACATAAATGTCATGCCACATGAATGACTTGGACATACCATGGCATGCTTGACTAGTACCTTGGTTCTTGGAAAGCTTCCTTTTCACCTTAGGGTTTTGATAGAACATTGTTACTATTCACTTGTGTGAGGATGACTCAGATGGCTTTAATTAGATCAAGAAAGTAACTGAAAAGTATGGTAATCACAATACTTGTT
>JBBPOC010001064.1:0-11820 GCA_038091235.1 Tylopilus rubrobrunneus | reverse complement strand
GTCCTCTTCTTCGTCCAGCTTGTGTTTTTGAGCTGCAGGAGGCTCATCGGACTCAAAGGCGAGGTTTGTCCAGAGGTCGAGATGGGCAGAAAAGTCAGGGAAGGGAGGAGCGAGGTCCTGAGCTTCCTGCTGGACGGGCTGGACGACGTTGAGACCGTCGAGATCGAACGGGGCCATATGGGGGTGAAGAGATAAGGACTCTGTAAATACTTATTACATGATCTACAGTACGACCATCTCCGATTCATGAGTCATCACCGCAACATCCCGTCGAACCGGATTTACCCTCGGGTACACGAACTGGGATCAAATTGGGTCAGTTCTCGTCCACCGAGTGTACAACGACGACTCACTCCCTCATTGTACTCGTGCATCACCTCCGCAGCGAGTATAGCCTTATCCTTCACAAGCCCTTCGTACGCCTCGATCAACGTGCCCATCTGCACCCCCACCGCACACATCACAACACCCATCAGCACCCAGTTCGCGCTCCCAGTACACATCCACAGCAGCGCGTGCACGGGCGAGTACACCACAAGTAGCGTCCGCTCCAGCTCTCCTGGCGTCCACATCTCCAGCTGCTGCACCGCTTCCACCGGGGCACCTTGCGGCGGTGACGACGTCGACGGACTCGCCCAAGATAACCCTAGCAGGAACCGCACCACAGACACGACAATGCGCCACAGAACGAGCAGCATGTACCGCAACAGCCCCACAATCCGTCCTGCAAACGTCGACTTTGGTCCGGGCAGGTCAGAATGCGAGTCCCGGTGAGGCGACGGCACAAATGTCGTGTGTGGAGAGTTCACCGGGTCAGCACGGGTTCGTCGATGAAGTTGATACGTGCGCGTCCGCGAAAAGAGATGCAGCACATTCAATGTCGATCCAATCAACAGTATGCACGTCGTCGGCACAGTCTGCAGGAGAACACGTGAACAATCAACTCGTGCCACATGCATGTTACTCACCCAGTCGAACCAGTTCTGTTGACCCCTCTCCCAGTATAAGTCTTCCCACCCCAGGTCCGAGTCCAACGTAGCGCGGACCTGCGAGACTCGGACGAAAAAGTGAAGTGTATGCATCAACGTGCCAATGAGCCACGCGCTCGTTTTAGGTGCTGGTAAAGGCACATTATGAGGAAAGAGCGAGATTTCAAACATAATCCGAGAGGGTATTTCGGAGATGCTACAGCTCGTCGTTAGCGATCCAGGATGTGTACGGAAATGACTGCTTCTGACCGTTCGACAAACCCCTTCTTTCGAATAATGGCTTTTCGAGGCAAGGCAGCTGCATTCGCAGTGCTCATCCGAGCCTTGCGTTTTGTACTAAGAGGTGTCGCATAGGGTGGCGGACGCCGTGAACGTGCTGCCTCCCAGTCAAACGGGATGGATGAGGATATGGATGGTGTAGCGGACGGTGAATCCACGTAGGATACGCGCGTCCGGGGGGTTACCGGTGTCTGAGTGCCACCCGCGAGATGGGGGGAGGGTGAATGGGGGGATCCAGGTGTGTTGGCTGCGTTGACCTGAGCGAACCGACGCATATTCACTCTGCGTGCAGTCGAACAAGAAGAAAGAGCATGTACGCGTGACTACATATAGGCGTGTCACACGTGACGTTACACGTGTGTCACGCAAGTGACTGGACAAATATTTCCATGTCTCTGCCTTGGGTCCGCACTCCCCCTATGTCCTCCACCCATATCTTGAACCATAAGCCCGCGAAACAGACCCCGAAACAGACACCCCCCGCGACCTGGGGCCAAGTGTGGTAACCGAGCCATACCCTGGATAGGACAATCGAGATCGTCCATGGTACGATCACGAGCGGCGCAAATACAACAAGCGGATGCAGGTTGGGATGCAATGGGAGGTACAAACTCCCCAGAAGCACGGAAACAGCAAAGTATGTGCATCCTGACGCGTGGGTACTGGGCATCCTAAATAGCCGAGAATTGAACTTGCAGGGAAAGCTCTGCGATCCTATGAGGACGTGCTTACCCATATGTGAGTTTTCGACCCTGGAGTACTATCGGCCGCTGCTGCCTAATAGTCCTTTTGATGATCTTGGCCGTCAGCACACACGCCAGCGAGCCTGCTGCAAAGTAGATTACGGCTGCCGAGCGAGCGTAGAGACAGACCACAACGGTGACGGTGGTTACAATCGTTGACGTCTGTATATACTCCATTGATCAGGAAGTCAGTGCGGGTGCCATTCTTTACAGACCTCGTCGAGGAATCTGAGCCATAGCGAAAGTGGATGCATGCTTGCACGAGCATCCCGGCCCGGACGGAAGCGAATATCTCGAGCACGTGCCACTTTCGGACAAAACACGGTCACGTGGTTTTATTTGGGTACAGTTCGAGTGCAAACAAATCTACCGTAAAAGGAAGGCGTTGAAAACAATTGAAGTTCGTTTTTCAACCTGCGCATTCTTCTGAGACGCAACGAATTTGCCTTTCTTCTTCTCCCCTCCATCTCCATCCTCGTCTTACCTGGACGACATATAAAAAGCACACACTTCCATCTTCCTTTTGCTTTTACCACCACGTCCCGTCCACGAGTACCCACTACTTCCCTGTCGCCATCGCATTCGATCAGCGTCAGGAATTCTCCTGTTAAGATGGCCGTCCCTTCATCCTCCCACCATGACCGCGACCGCGAACGTGAGCGCGAACACCGTCATCGTTCCGAACGACACCATCATCATCGCACCATTTCTTCAACGACTCTCTTACTTGTTCTCTCCCTTGTCCTGGCTGTCCTGGCCGTCATGCTCTCTCTTCCAGCAGCACAAAGCACTACCCCGGGCGTAGGAAAAGATGATCCCGCTGCGACGGGTATCTGGGGGTACTTCAATCCGAAGCGCTCGCATGTGCTGGTAACTCGCGAGCGCGATGTTGCAATGCGTGAAGCGGAAGTGGCACGTCGCGAGGCCGAGTTATTAGTCGGTGCACCTGGTGGTGTGCTCCCTACCCAATCCCCCCTTAGTTGTCCCGTCTGCCCCACGCAAACCTTCATTGACATTCCTCCCGCCCAAACCATCATCAAGGAAGTCGTCAAGGAGCAAGAACTTGCTCCTCCTGGGTGGTGGAAAGAAGCAAATGCTCGCGCTGAAGAGATCCTCGACCGTGAGCTCAGAGTGGCTGAGCGCGAGCGCGAGATCACCCGCCGAGAAGAGAGCGTTAACAAGCGAGAGCACGATGCTTCTAGGCGAGAAGCGTGGATCATGGAGCAGCTTGTGTGAGTTCAGTCGCTCACTAGAATGTACACGCTATTCACGCGGTCACAACAGTATCATCAACAGTGATAATGCCGCGGTTGAGGAAGAAGTTTATTATGAGCAACCAGGGCCGAAGCGAAGAGTCAAGGTACCATCGCTCGTTCAGCACCGTCCCGAGCTCTGAGATGAAGGAGGGTTCCAATACCTGTCCATCCAACATTTTGTAGAGTTCGTCTCCCCTCCTTCATCCGGGCTTGGGGGACAACGGTCTTCGCTTTCTGTCCCCCTTGTCTCTTGGGGTGGGGGGGAGATCAGTCGGTGGTGGCGTGCCATTTAATCGGTTGGACCGCGCCGTGTCAAACGCGATCGGGAATTGACCATGTGATTGCTCAAGGCAATATCTTCTATCTCTCTTTTGGGTTTTGCATTTGCACGCTACCAGCTGGTCCCCCTTCACATGATGCAGAGCATTCACTGACCTCGCGTTTGCCTTCTGTTCAACAGGAACTTCCTCCTATCGTTGTCGCCGAAACTGAAACTAAAACTATTGTCCAATACGAAACTCTTCCTCCGGTAACTGTCACTGTCCCTCCACCAGCCAACACACGCCGTGCAGCGTTCCCTACTCCCGAGGGCGTGTCGTCGGCTTTCTCGACTGCTATCCCTCGTACTACCGCCATTACATTCGAAGAGGAAATTATCAAGGAGCCTCTGAAGGTGGAAGATGTTGAGGAATATGAAATCGAGGAGTATGAAGAAGACGCTGCACCCGTTGCCGTCCGCAGGAACAAGCCCGGAAGGCGGCTCCCTCCTCCACGAAGCGGATGGCTTTGGTAGAGAGATTGTCTTGTTATCGGATACCTACTTTTTCTTGTCCCCGTCTCCCTGTTTTGATTTCCCCTTCTTCCTGCACCGCGGGCGCCTTGCTTCATCTTTATTGTTTTATAACCGCGTGCTTTCATCCTCTTATGACTATCATCCTTGTACACCTTAGGTTACGACGCGATGCGATACGACTCTACAAACGGCTGCACATGGACTTGTTACTCCTTGATACATGTGGATTGGATCGGCATTAATGCTACCACCGTTATGATGTATTAGTAAGATGCATTGGAGTTCCGTGCGCATGGCCAACAAACAAAGGTTGGCATGTCACGCGGTCGTATAAATTACAAA
The DNA here is from genome assembly GCA_038091235.1 of Tylopilus rubrobrunneus. Lineage (NCBI taxonomy): Eukaryota > Fungi > Basidiomycota > Agaricomycetes > Boletales > Boletaceae > Tylopilus > Tylopilus rubrobrunneus. Next base: position 7,418 of record JBBPOC010001064.1, on the reverse strand, counting down.
CTGGACGTCGCGTCGCCACCTGCCTCCGTCACCCGCTCTTGGAACGCGGTCACTACCCCCCACACTCGTGGTGTGTGCCGATAAGCAGGCTTCGCTGGACGCGAGCAGACTCATTATTCTTAGTTGGTTCTCAAGACGTACTCGGCAGTTAAGCGTGATGCCTTTCGCCAAATGTATGGTGCGTTATGCCACTCTGATCCACGCTGATACACCCAAACTGGATTAGTTCTACAGTGAAAATGGCGAACCGGTAAGGGGGGGTTGTCACAAAAAAGCCACTGGAAACTGTGCCTTTATTCATCCCGACGATCCAAACTGGAGCAAGGCGCGACCATCTAAAGGGAGGGAAAAGAGTGGCTCGGACTCGGTGGGCTTCTCTCCTCATCGAACCACTCGAAATGACTGGAACTTGCTCAGGGGAGTTTCAAGTCGTGGGGCAATTATACCGCACCCTCGGGATCGGCTGCTAGTACAAGTATCAGCACTAGCGGCGCTGACACTGCGGGCGGGTGGGGCTCCCCAGGGGCGTGGGGTGATACCAGTGGGTCGGGTGATAAGGGTGGATGGGGTAACGAGAGTGGATGGGGTGATGGGAGTGGGTGGGGGAATGGGAGTGGATGGGGTACCACTGACACAGGCCCTTCGCCGACACCGAATCAGGCTCCAGCAGCCCCGATACCCGCTCTGCACAACAGCCCAGTGGCTGCCACACCCGCACCCATGAACGAATGGCCCCAACCCGATGCTTCTTCAAGTGGAAACAGGGAAAGCAGCTGGGGCAATGTCACTGGGTCTGGATGGGGAAACGTAGGGGACAGCAACAAGGACACGATCACCTCCTGGGGAGCCCCCGAACCATGGACCACGGACAAACAGTCCAAAGAGCCTGAACGAAGCAAGGGGAAGGGTAGGGCTGTCCCCGCTCCACCACGCATCCGCATTCCCAACTACGAGAATAAGAAAAACAATATTACGGGGACGAACAGTGAACCACTGGGCCCGAGCAAATGGGGAGAGACTCCTAACATCGCTACCATGTCGACCCCTTTGACGACATCGACTCTCGTCGTTGCGCCAACACCCACCGAGCCGTCTCGTGTCAAACGCAAGCGCGACGCTGCGTTTGACGATAAAGCAGACGTCTTTAAGGAATATGTCAAGTATGTCGTTTCTACGAATTATTTTGCTTTACTCATTTTATCGATGGCAAGGGCCTGGGAGCGAGGTGTCAGGACACGCCTCTCGCTCGCGGAAGCTGAGACTAAACGTAACCGCTGGTATGGCACACAAAAATCTGCCTGTTATGCACGCATAGGGGAGGCAGGGCGGAAGAAACTGGACGGTCAACGTGCCGACTATGACAAGGAGGTGAATTCACAAAGAGAGAAGCTCTCGTCTGCGATCACGTCGCTGGTGGAGTTCCATGATACGTTTTCTTCCAAGCTCGACTTGGGTCAACGTTACAACATCGGCGAGGAGGCGAACAGGTTTATCGCAGAATCGAAGGCTTTCGTCGACGAGGTCCGCGCCCTCCTCGTCGCGAACGTTCTCAAGGACAAGGACAATGCGAGCATGCAAAAGCCTCAACCCGAAACGGACACCGCTCTTTTCGACTCGTTGCGGGATAAAGTCCAAGACCTCGAGGAGCGATTCGAGCAAGCACAGACGGAACTGACTCTTCGCCGTCAGCCCGACATTCGCCCCGTGATCGACGAGCTCTTGACTGATAAAATAGCAGCTTTACGCGCGGCGCGTGAGCGCGAGATCGAGCGTGTGGTTTCGCAGCCACCCGAGATTGTCATTCCGCCTGGCGCTGTCGACAGCATGGAGGCGACGGCCCAACGTGTGAGAGAGATGGATGCGAAGGTACCACACACTGTCGAAGATATCCGTGTTCTACTGCTCCGAGTGGATGCCACAGCCAAGCGGGTTGATGAACTTGAGCAAGAACTCTCTAAGAACAGGGTGGCGTACAGAGAGGTATATACGACGTCGTTCGTCGGTCAGATGAGGCTCAACTTTCTCCTTAGAACACGCAAAAAATGGCGGCAGAGAAAGAGGAAATTGAACGGAGGTTAGATGAACGGTTGGTGAAGGTACAAGAACAACTCCAATCGGTTACGTCACAAGCTGCCCAGCCCGCCACGCCACCCACCATTTTCAATTCACGGGACAAACTGATGGAAAGCCTTCAACCCGAATTTGAAGCAGTGCTGAATACTTTTTACGAGCGGGAAATTCGGCCCACCATCGAGACATTGCAACAGGTTGTTATCGAAACATCCAGCCGTCAACAAGAAGCGTCGTTCAAAGAGCTGTGGAGCAGGATACAACCTGCGATGAACATGGTCTCAGGGGTGTGTCGATGGTTGGACTCGCAAGAACTGGGTCGCACTGCGCCAGTGCCGGCAGAGTGACAAATATCTGGAATAAAAATTTACCATTCGTAGTCAAATTTTACTTTGTACGATACTACGCAACATATCTACCGACGATCATCAAGTCTAATATTTTCCCCGCATCGATCGACTCCTAATGGCCAAAGAACGGCGTTGTAACGTATGTCTTACATTGCAGTAACGTTGCGGCATGTCGACCTTGACAACACATATCACTAGCTATTTGACGACAATGGGAAGCCGAGGCGTCTCACGAACAATACAAAGGGATGTCCAAGGGATGCCAGTGATTGTCTCTTTGCACATCCGCACGAACGTACCTGGAAGACTGCCAGACCTTCTTATCCTCCTAAACACGACAGTGTCGCCGACGCCGACTCCGAGTTCTATTACGTCCTCATCCACTCCGATCGCCACAACCGAGAACGAAAAGAGAGAGACAAAGAGAGGGACCGAGAACGCGACAGAGACATGCACAGAAAACCGAACTCGTCCTTCCGCGATTCTCCCCCGCATCGGAGGGACAGCGCGACCAGCCATCCTTCTCCTGGCACGTCCTCGCGCAAATCGACGTTTGACAGTGCTCTAGACAGTGCTAACGGTATCAAGCGAGGGTGGTCGCCTGCCCTCTCATCCGCTTCAGACCAGCTTGAAAGGTTGCGAAAAGACAAACGCCCCCATGATCCCCCTTCTCGACCATACCCTTCCTCATCACGCCGTTCGCGTTCGCGTTCTAGAGACAGGGACAGGCGAGGTGGCGTGCCTACCAAGATGCCCCCTGCCGGAAGTCCAGTTACAGACCCTCGCAAGCCAAATGTCTCTGCCGCTCAGCAATCCCCCACGTTCGCCCCGGAACCCTCAAAGCCACCGCCGATGCAACCTCCCCCTCCACCGCCTCCGCTTCCAGAGGCACCGAAAGTGCCTTCCTTTGTTTTCGATCAGCCTATGGCTAGCGCTTCAACAGGCGTTGCCAAAGGGTCGAAAGAGCTGTCCTTGGATGAACAGAGAACGGTATGGCACGAACGCATCGAGTATGTACACATGATGTCTCTCCTTTGCCCACTGACTCACGTGTCCGGCCCAGTCTCATGTTCATGTCAATCACATCGCGTCGAGACTACATCAAACTCGAGTCTGACCTGACTCAAATCCGCCTGCTCTCCAATTCTTCCCTCGTAAATAACATGTCGGAAGCCGATCGTAGTCGGATTCACAAGCAGAAAGCGGAACTGGAACGCCAAATGGAAGTCAAACGCAAAGGCATCAGCGAAGGCATCCAAAAGCTCCTGGGAAGCAATTTCTGGCCCATCCTCAGGACGCCACAGATTTCTGAGATGGAAAAGACGCTGGACGAGACCAAGAAACATGTCTTGGAAGTGAGAAGTTTGTTGGATGATGTGAAGACTAGTTCTGCCGCGCTCTTCAAGACAAGTGTCGCTGAGTGGACACCAGATGCCGATCGGCCATCCAAGCGAAGAAGGCTAGATGGGGATACTCCTGTGGAATCTTCAAGTGGCAACGCGGAACTCGTGGCCGAGAGCACAGCGAAGGAGTTGGAAGCCTTTCGCGACACGCTCACCGAGCTTGACCGTCATCTCATCGATCTCGAGAACGACATCACTCAGCGCGACAGACTCGTTGCAGACGAGATCGAGTTGCGGATAGACGGTCGGCTGCAAGACGAGCACGAGCTCTACTCACCTATCAGGGAGCCGGGTGAAATATTTGAACACGAAATCGAGGCTGTTGTCAACAGAAAGAATCAGGAAATCGTGAGTGCTGTTAACAAAACGGGCGAAGACATTGAGGTGCTGGCGGTGGAGGTTGCGGAGCTGATCACGAAGGTGAACGCTCTGGAAGCTAGGTGTATGACATTGGAGGCAGAAAACAAGGAATTCAAAAATAAACTCGCCCAGGTTTGGTTCACTCTGAGGGGTATACGCAGCGATCTGATGTCACTATACAGGACGCTTTCGAGCATGAAAAATCCCAAGACGCCTTGATGCGCCGAGATAAAGAGATTGATGCTATAGCGGCAGCACTAAAAGCCTACATTTCGCAATCAACTCCCGGCCAAGCAACAGGTGATCTTCCCTCTGCCGAGTACATCATCGAATCACTCGGCAGTCAGCTCGACAGTCTTTTCATGGAGAAATTTTGTCCCAAGCTGGTCGACGTTCAGAAAGAAGTCTACACCAAAGTCGAGGAAAGCAACGGTCGCACACTCGACACCATCTCACCGAGCATCACGCTGCTGTCCAGAATGGTCAGCCTTATCACAGCTCGGCTAGGAAAGCCTGACACCACCGACGCTATGAGTGCGGCGTAGGCACCGTTGACGATTGTTGGCATTTGGGTCTTGCTTCGCTTACTTTCTTACACACTGCTTTAATATAACATATTAAGCATTGGCGACGCTCATCCATCCAGGCCTGACCGTATACACTTAGTTACATATTTGCAGTGATCGGTAAGAACTGCTGCAGGCATCTTTCAGTCAAACTCAGAGTTGTCTTGTCTAAATGCCGCCGAGTAGGCAATGATTGTCGCATAGACTAGTCTGAGGGACGGAGTCGTTCAACGGCTGAACAGGAGGACAAGAGTGGTACGCACCCGCCGCCAATGATCGACATGACACACGCTCCTGGCTTTATCACCTCCGAATGCGTGAGAACGACAGGGAGTGCGAATCCAGTGACGACGACGATGGAGGTGATGAAGCGGCCGAGGTCAACAGGGCCGGGATTAACGTCGTATGATGAGAACTCGTCACCTCCGCAGTGTGCGAACAGTGCGTTGGGAAGCGGTGCCAGCACGAAAGTGAGCGCTGGGGGGTAGATGCGTAGGTCATAGGGTCGTGTAAACGATCGGCTTTGACTCACCGACCAAGAGAGGTAGCCAGTTGGTCCAAAGTGCACAGGAAAGGATGACGAGCAGGAATCCAACGGCGAGGACAAAGGACAAGAGAATGACGGCTGCATCGACGCATCAGCTTCGTTCCATTGGAGTCCGAGGTAAACTCACTTTTCAGTCCTGCCGTTGCCATTGTGCTGGTGTCGAGAGAAGGCTAGGTTAGGTTTGCAATGGCTGCGCGCTGCAGGTTGCTTGCTCGGACTGGATTAGGTAATCCAACAAGGTATGGTGTACACTATGTTCAAGAATATGATAAAGATATATAAGTACCGTAAGCTTCGAGCATCATCTAACCCTCCGTGACCCTCTCGGACCCAGGATATTCGTCGGGCGATCCACCAGGGCTCCCATTGTCGTCGGAAAACCGGTTTTCACCGCTGTCGTCTTCTTCAGTACTGTGACCGGAGGTAGTACCTGTTCCACGACAGGGAGCGTCGCTGAAGATGATGTCGATGAGGATAGTGACACTATTGGAGGTGTTGGGTGTCGTGGAACTTCGCTTGCCACAGTAGGGGGAAAATTAGTAGCGGTAAGGTCTCCCTCTCCCTCTTCATCTGGAGGTGTGCCTTCCCTATCCGTCTGCACATCGCTATACGGTAGGTCCTGCGTCTCACCAGGTAGAGAGTGTGTCACAGAGAGCGGTGTGCTATTGGGATGCGTCGCGCCCCTCCTTCGGGATTGGAGAATGACGTCACGGTTTTGGGTTAGTTCCCAGTTATCAACGTATTCCCAGTTTCGCTTCCGAGGTGTCAGCCCAGTAGGGACGTCTTCCCGTGTGGCTTGATCGAGGAGCGACCGTGACGTCTGCTGAATAGCACTTACGCCGGTCGTAACCATTTTGCGGTGCCTTTCCGCCGAGTCCGCCAGATTCGTACACTATAGATGGTAAATTAAAGCCTGGCTCAACAGCCCCGAGAATAGAAGAGCGCACCTCTGATGTGACACGGGAAGTGAATCCTTCCACGTTCCTCAGACTGGAGGTCAGTCCCCGCTGGACGTTTCGCAAATCAACCTGGACGTCCGTCACCATTGCATCCATAGTCTCGATGCGGGCCCTCTTCGCCCGAGTATGTCGGTCAAGACCACCTCCAAACGATGCCTGTAAGCTTTGACTATGTCTCTGCAGTTCCCCGGAATACGTCGCCGTTGCCGTGGCCATGGACGATTGTACAACCGAAAGACCGTCGCTGAATGAGGATTGAGCCGAACTTGTAGCCTGGGTTGCCGATGAGATGCATCGAGAATATCGACCAGACGAGAAGTTACCTTCATCGCCCCATCGCGCAATCTCTTGCCCTCTGCTCCTTTACGTGCAAATGAGGCAGAGAATTCAGCTCCGCGAACACTGGCGTGGTCGATCAGTCGTTCATGTCGCTGCCCGAACTTGCCCAGCTCTTCTTCTGCTCTTACGTTCCCTTTCACGACCGCGCCCAAGGCTTCGCTGAGCTCTTGATGCCGCGCCGATACGAAGTCACCCAGGAGGTCAGACATGCGTTGTACTAACTCTTCCTTGGCCTTCTCGGACTTGATCTTCTCAGCTTCAAGCGCTCGTGAGAGGAGCGCGTTCTGGGCTTGAAGATGGGCAACCTCGGCTCGAGTCATTTCATCGGTGATCGCTTTAGCCTGCAAGGTAGACTCGCTTTCCGCTTTGACAAACGACAAAACCTCTTCAACAGCCGTGTCGACGAGTGACCCCATCGCTACGAGGGCGCCTTCAAGCTAGAGGGGACTTTAATTTCCGGAACCATCAATTGGGACCTGACCTACGGCAGCGAAGTTGCTCTGGTTCATAGTGCATAGCTCGTTGCACAGCATTTGGGAATTCTTGCGTAGGCCATCCGACCAAGCGGCAAACGAGCTTTTCATCGCGTCCTGGGACTCCCTAACCGCATTCTGCATTATACCTATCGCTTCAGTAGACGCATTGTCCTTGGCATTGATCACGCGTAAGGAGTCTTGAATATGTTGCAGCTGCTGGTCGACTCGTTCGGAGTGGGTAGTCAAGATCTCGTGTTCTTTATTCAGGTATGCTTTCGCCTCAGCCCGAAGGCTTTCGGTCGAATGGCCGGCAGTCTTCATGAAGTCGTCCAGCTTTGCAGAAATTGT
>JBBPOC010001063.1:0-11821 GCA_038091235.1 Tylopilus rubrobrunneus | reverse complement strand
CCTCACCCGCTTGAAACATCATATCACAATAGACTGGGTAGTACAACACTTCAGGGCAGAGAGGATAGTCGATAGAGGAGAGGAGAGGGAAAGCAGACTGATGGCTTCGACCCAGTAGGGGAACATCTCCTTGAAGAAGTGTGTCACCTTGGTTGACAACTCTGGAGTACAGTCGACGAGCAACCTCTCCGGTTGTTCCATCGGCGATTGCGACGTGCAAAGCGACCAATTATCTTTCACGACTTGCCAGAGCGCGGACTTATAGTGTGAATCACGATCGGCGAGGTCATGTGCAATGGTAGTGAACACATTCGTCGGGTTGCGGTGCGTGACGTCCGTCCTAGAGAAGCAGTAGGACGAGCCCAGTCGCCTTTGCCCGCTATAAAGTTGAGCGATAGAGGGGGCCACCGCGGACTTGCCCGATCCAGCAGCGCCAGTGAGAAGGCACACCTTCGGGGCGTCATCACCTGGGTTGTTAAGAACGTCAAATATTTCTTGGAGCAAGCCCTTGCGAGTCCCTGGCAAGCAGCGCTTTTCCGGCTGAAACCTGGCCCCTCCTGCATACGGTAGTGCATTCAGGTCGACGCTTTCCGCCACATTCTGCGTCGTTTCCGCTAATTCCAGGTCCGTGAACATGCGACTGACTGACTCAGAATGTCGAACATGCCAATGTGGGCCACAACGGTCATCATACGAACGACAGTGAATCCAGTGTGCACTGTAACTCTCTGCAACAGAGCCTTCGTGAGTTCCTCAAAAACTCTCTCATAGCCAACAATCGTTTCATTGACTTGAGAAATCAAGTGTTTCACCGTTCGCCACGCTATAATTTGAAATCATAATGAGCGCCTGTGGTCGTCGGAAAGCGAGCCACGAACCGAAGTCATCTTTGGCATACTGGGTAATGAAGTACCCACACTCCATCACTTGCTCTAGGAGATGCATGATAATCTTGCCGTGCTTGCCGATTTCCTTCATGAAATTGATGTTATCGACGAACGAAAAAGCCTCGCTCATCGCGTCTGATAAGCGAACGACTCGGTCGTCACGGTTCTTCTGGTTGATGAGCACCTGATCCGGAGGGGATGAGGTGATCAGCAGAGGTGTGCAAGCATCAAGCGACAGACCTTGTTAGCAGCAGATACGACGGACCATGCGAACGAGGCATATGGGTGGATCTGTATAGCATGAAGACCGTACGAACGTAGAGAGGCAACACTGCGTACCGCTGCGATCCCGGCGAGAACTCCGTTCAAGCCCTCCATCTTCGGCAGTAGATCGCTCAATATAGGCGGCAATGTGTGTATGTTCGGTACGTTGGACACGACGTTCAAGATCTGTGTGGTGGTATCGACTCCCGAATGCAATATGTTGACGGCTGTTGGGGTGGAGCTGACCGAGCCGGCTGCTACGTTCCCGCCGGCGACGACGTCGGCAACCTGACGTTCTTCCGCGACGGCGAACGTGAACTTGATTGTAATCCTAGACTGGAGTCGTCGGACTTAGAGTTGGCCTTGCGAAGCGCGTCTTCAAACACTGAGAGCAAACGCCTAAATCAGTGAACATCGCCTTTAGCATCTCAGTAAGGATCGCACCGCCGTCCTTCAACCTTACCAATACCTCACTAGCAGTATCCGTGATTTCTCTAACCTCCTTGTCCTTTCTGAGGTGGTGCTCTTGGTACACCTTGACGAGCAGTTTCAAATCGTCATCTCCAGGGCTGAGGACATTAGTGCTCGGGAGTAAAGTAAATAATGCGCTACTTACAAAGAGAAAAGTCTATCCCAAGAGGTTTTATTCTCGACTTCCTTTGCAGTGTCCGTTGACTGCGAGGTTTCATCTACAGTAAACGTGAGGCGGAATCGCCTCGCCCATGGGACGTTTTTGCGGCGCGATGGAGTGTGGAGTTGAATGTCTGAAAAAATCCATGTTTTATGCGGTAGGGAATCCAGCGCTGTAAAGCTCACTTTGGATGGTGAGCAATTTCGACCTACAACCGAGTTCAGCGGTACAATCTAGATGGAATTTTGAAGGAAATCTACGTACGAGATACTTTAGACTGGATTGGCTGTGCTCATAATGTTATGGTATTATGGGTAGATTTGGTGGATAACGCGGGACAGGAGGGGGTTGGGTAGGTTAGGTGTACGAGCTGGCTGGGAGGTTTGATTAGGAGCCGAACGCGGTACAAGTAGCGCCTTGCCACCAATGTGTAGGCATCACATGACTACGTACTGGTCCAGGCGACAAGGATGCCGAGATAGTCTTGGCGCTATAATCTTTGATCCCCGTTGGAGGTGGCGACGACGAAGGTGCCGGGGAGGTCAAGGGCTAATAGGACGGTGAGGGGGTGTTGGGGAGTAGGGGGTGTCGTGTAGGCCACCGAACGACTTTAGGCAATAGTGAGGATGGGGGAGAGCGAGAGGACGAGGAAGAGGGCGGGGGCATGTTGTTGTCGTCGCGTTGTCACGTTGGCTCGGGATGTCGTTGTCACTGCGTTGGGAGGTGGGTGAGGGACAGGGACAGTGCGAGGGCACGCCGTCATTGCGTCGCGAGGCGGGTGAGGACGAGGGAGACGGCGAGAGCATGTCCTCGTCGCTGTGTTACGAGGTAGGCGGCAAGGGACGGGGACAGGGCAACTTGAAGGGTGCGTCGTCCGAGTTGTCGTTGTCGTTGCGTCGCGAGGTGGGTGAGGACGAGGGCGAGGGCACGTCATTGGCAAGTCAGATGTCGCCATCGTTGCATCGCGAGGTGGGTAGGGGACGGAGCGAGGGTGCATCGTCATCATCGTCATTGCGTTGCAAGGTAGGTGAGGACGAAGGTGAAGGTAAAGGTGAAAGTGAGGGCGAGGGCGGTTATTGTCAACGCGTCGTCGGATGTCGTCGGCGCTTCGTGAGGCGGATGAGGCCTGAGGGACAGGGACAGGGCGAGGGTGCATCGCCGTTGTTATTGCGTCGCGAGGTGGGTGATGACGAGGGAGAGCGAGGACGTGCCGTCGTCGTCGTGTCGTCGTGTCGACCCGGGATATCGTCAGCACTGCATTTCGAGGTAGGTGGGGACAGGAAGAGGACATGGGTGCGTCGTCCTCATCGTCATTGCGTCGCAAAGTGGGTGAGGAGAAGAACGTCGGTAGGTAAGTTCGATCGCGCTCGTTCAAGCTGCCCCTGGGTAAGAGAGCTTTTCGGTTCGCCTATCGGCTTGCCACCCCTCTGGGGGTATGACCAAATTTCCCTGGTAACCGGCCATCGGACCACGGGCCTTGCCGCGGGCTAAACACCTTCAGCTGGTTGTTTTCATGGACGGCAAAGGGAGCACATGGCCAAGTCAATCGATCCGACGATGCTCACAGAAACAGAGGATGATGATAACCGACCTTTCTCACGAAGAGGAAAGTCGCGGGAAGATTTACACCAAAGTAGCACTTGTTTCCCAGCTCTTCAGAGTCTTAATATTGTCTCGACCATTCAGTACCAAGTACCACCGACTCCAAATGGCTAGTTGTCCTCCGAGGCACCTACATACTTCTGAATCATTGCTCTATGTTGCAACCCATGTCTTTCTTCCTGTCAACCCCCCTGGCAAAAATGACTACACCCCAGAGAACAACCAATCCCTAGCCCGTGCAATATCCTCCGCTGCCCATGCCTATGCGACTCACATGAACGGAACCTCCGAGCAGGCTCAGTGGCATCTCATCGCAAGAATGTTGAACAACCTACAAGCCTCCTTGAAGTCCGAGCACTTGGGTCCCCACCACATCATCTCCCAGCTGCGGGAAATGCAAACAGGAGGTACGCTTGTAGATCCTCTACCGATCTGTGCTGACCATCCCTAGATATTCTTGCCTTTTTCATTCAGAGTCGAAATGCCGCAGTTATCCTCATGAAGCGGCAGGACGTGACACTGTGTCAAGCGTTCGAGGTATCCCCAAGCGAGGAGTCTTTCACTAAACTACCAGGGCCCCTGATGTGCTCGTATCCTGGATCTTCCGTCGAGATCCCCAATGAAGTGTTTGATGTAGACTTCCAATCCGAACTCGCTAAACTACTCTCTCAAGATTTCAATGACGACTCAGCTCCCATTCTCCCTTCCCCCGCCGATCCACAATATATCAACGAGCTGCTCAATCACGTCTTCCGGAGTGTTGATCGCGCTTCTGGTGTTTCTCGCCTGAGCAGTCATGCCGAGCTACTCTTTGGCACCGGATGTGGCATTGGCCGCACCCTGCCTCGCGTCACCAAACATGTTCGTGACCATATCGGTAGAGGCGATGCGGCGGCGCTCCCTGACGATGGCCCTTGGCGTCGCTCGCCTCTTTTGCTTCTCAGCAAGGTCGCAATCCAGGTGTCGGTTATTGATGGGTCTCTCGAACGCTCTTCCTACAAACGATTCTTGCTATACTTCATGTGTACGCTCGCACTGGACGAAAGCAATACGGATCTTCCCAGCGATATTCTTCATTTAATGTCATCCACAATTCTCCGACGTTTAAGCAAGCTAGGCACCTCTTCCTGTGACTGGCTCTCCGAGATGGCAGTGAAGACACGGACTCGTCTTCTCGAGATCCTTGACGCAAGGTGGAAGCAGCTGAACGCCCGCCGATCTTTTTTTCAGAATCCTTCCACGGCTGAACTCGTTAGGGACACGCAGCTCTCGCTTTCAGGCAGTCGCGATTACATCCACAGGGCTCTCGCAGATCGTGACCCTGAACCGGTCATTATTCCCTTCCATCCCAACCAGCGACACCGCGGAAACATTGCGGATTTTTTGTCTTCGGATGGGACCTTTTTCGACGAGGCGTACGCCTCCGAACTCTACATTACTCTCTATGACGTCGAGCGATCAATTGAGGAAGGCATTGACGACTGGCTTGCATGCGTCAATGATGTGGACGAGGCGTGCGCACAGCTCGAGTACTTGATGGATAAATACTCGCGTGAGGCACACATGCTATCGCGGTGCAGCGACCCAGAGCATGTGTCCATCAGGCTCCTGGCGATGCTCGAGCTTTATGTGGCCCTTGATAAGCTAGTCGTGAAGAAGATCCCTATACTCGCCGACTATCCTCCCCCATTCCCGATGGCTCTTCTGGAATACATGCTCCTGCGCAGGACAACAAGCCTCCATCGTCTTTCCTGCGCCTACCAGTACCTCTCTATGCGTCATTGTCAGTCACGTCCGGGATGGTCAGCAATTTCAAGCGAGTTCAACGAAGATAGTTTCCCAGTCCGTTATTACGACCAGTCCCAACACCTTCAGCAGCTGAAGACTCGCATCGAAGACGATGTAATGAAGAATGTCCGTAGGAGCTCCCACTTTGGCGCTAGGCCACCGTGCTCACATGTCTTGTCATGAACATCAGCTCCATCAGTCTGGTCATAGACAACCGCCACTTCCCACCTTGCCATCACACACCAAAGTCGTCGTGTTCGAGCTGCAGTGTCCCGCGTGCTTTCGTAGCTGGCGTTCTGCTGTGCCACGCATTTTGGGTTGTCTCAACGCGCGCATTTCCACGTCCGACGGGCTATATGGAGAGAAATATGATTTGCTTGCAAATATCTCTGCCTTCCAGTCATACTACGTCGGACACAAAGCATCCCCCTTCCCTACTGAAATCCACTTTGCGTATTTTTATCCGGTGTCTTCCCAATCCCCGACGTTCCGCTACGTTGTTCAGCACACCGAATGGACCTGGGAAACGGAATTCTCAGCATGGCCACCAGAGGAATACTGGAATGGCTCGGAGCCTTCGCTCCTTGGATACCACGTTGAAAATTTTGATAAATATGTGGATTGCACTTCTCACACGCCCAACGACGTCTTGTCCGTGCAAGCCGATTGTCCCGCAGATCTATCACTTGACGAGTTCATCGCATTCGCACAGCTGCGGAGCGGTGGCCGTCTCCAATGGCCTAACATCCTGCAGGGACTACGCAGCAGAACTCTGAACCTCCGTCGTCACCAGGTTCATTTCCTCCTCTCTCACACAGTCTCTCAGGTTGGTCCATTCGATTTAAATGCAGGCACGTGGGCCTGGCACCAAGAGCTTCAAGACACGTCCTTGTGCAACGCCCTTCTCGACGAACTGGAGGATTCGTTAACGGATGTCAGGGCTGGTTTGATGGACTGTGTCCTGATGAGCACTATTTCTTTATTGCTCACCCGAGTGCTTGGCTCGAGCCCCAGCGAAGACATCTCGAACCGAGCCCTCACACTCCTTCGAATCGTACGCAAGAAGACGTTTAGCTGGGTGCAAGAGCTGTCATATGACCTTGTAATGGCACCTACGAACGAAAAACGCATCAATCTCATGCGAGACATGGCTGCTGCTTGTCGAAGCGCATTCGACGTTGACTCTTCTTCTTGCCTCCATTCTTCTGAGGATGTGGACACCCTACTTTCTTGTGCATTTTTCATATTTACCCTCCACTCATCTAATTTTCACTTCACGAAGACTAAGGACCCTCTATTTTCACACTTCAATCGTTTAATCCACAAAAGCGAGCTTAACCAGTATTCAAAGCTGCTTCTTCAACGAGACTCTCGCCTCGCTCTAGCTCTCGAGCAGCCCTTACGGGATGCAATTTGTACTGATGCATCGGACTACGGTGTTGATCTTGCCGCTGGGAGGATTTTTGCTTGCTATCGACCCAGTGCACGCAGATGGAACCATTTACTGCATCCAAACGCTCGTTGGTTTACCTGTGAAACCACCGCGAATGTGAACCAACCCTCGCAGAACGTCCTCATTGACATCCTTGATGGGGCGGTGCGAGTTGACGGTCAGCTAGTAGGTGGGTTACCGGATGAGATAAGGGGTACTAACAGATTCTATCATCAACTCTTCCGTGGTGTGCGTATTTGTCCAGCCTCTAAGTACCTTGCAGACTTTGGTATACTGACTATTGTCTGCAGCAAAGCTTTTTCGTCATACCATCTGATCTGCCTGGAATGGATTTCATGACCCTTGCAACGACATCCGAATACAAGGTAAGCGCACCAGTGACTCAGCCTCAGACTGAGCCGCAACGGAAGGTTAAATATTACACACGCACACTGGCAGGTGCACTTTACGCTTCGAGAGTACGATTTCGCACTTCAAGCAGAAGGAACTCAAGCGAATGATATCCTCACCCTGATTCCCCGATCGCAACTGTTCCATGATCTACCACCGGCGCTTATTTATAACCAGGTACACTGGTTGAATCCGTTCACGAAGACAATCGAGATACGCCCCATCGAGCAGCCCTGGACAGAATCGCCAGACAACTGGAGAATCCATTGCGCTTCCGGGTATTTCTTTGCGTACAGGGGTCGTGAGACTCTTGTGGATACCCGAAGTTCGACGGCCACGATGATTTCCAATTGTTTCAAGTGTCTCAATGTCACCCAACATCATATCTCCGATGAGCCAGTAATCACCATATCCTCCACCGAGTCTGCACCTTTCCTGCGGCTGTCAGTCACTTTGTCTCGCTACAGCCTGTCCTTCTTTGTCAATGATAGGGGTGAACTCGAGTCCCTTGACTTCAAGGATATGGTTTACGACGAAGATCAATCTGTTGGAGCACTATTCGGTCTGGAGAACCTCCTCGTGTTTCGGCAGAAAAAACACATTGCAGGGACCATCGCACCAAACGGACTTATTCCACGACGTCTCCTCATACCAACTGGCCAACTCGAGAAGCATGGCGATAATCAGGTACGGGTGGACTACTTTGACATAGGTCGCTTTCCCGGCGAGGTACCGGCCGATGAACCATTATATTATGCCTATATCGAGGATACCGATTTGGGTTGCTTAACTGGAGATGGCAGCATCACAAGTGCAGAATTCCTTACCCGTCTGCATGCCATGACTAGCCGGCATCGACCTGATCCACTGACAGGAAAAACAGGCGCTCGGGTAGCACTTGACCTCCTGCGATCGGCTGGGTGTCGGTCGATCATGGAACACAAAGCTTTGTCGGATGTCTTCTTGACGTCGACTGGATATCCTCAGATTGACGCTGCGTACAACGACATTAGAAATGGATATTACTGGAATCTCCTGTCCCGCATCGGCGCAATTGTGACCTGGAGGGTAGGAGAGAAGCGTGCTGCACGCCGAGCTGGATATATATTCCCTTTGAATGCTGCTGGTTCACTGGCAGCTTCTCAGGCTCCGGGGAGTGGCGGTATGCGTGATCATGGAAGTGACTATTTGCCCATCAGCCCGGTCGTTTCATCCACAGCCTCATCTCTACGATACATTTTCGATGCAGGCGTACCTACACAGATCACACCTGATCTCCTGATGTGCAACCGACCAGCACCGCAACTACCGGCACATGTCACTTTCAAGTTACCCCGCGAGTGTTACAGGACATCACTGCCAGGGACAAATATTACACCCGCACTAGATCAACTATTCTCCTTGCTTCCAACGGATGGCTTGTTTCAACGGGAATATATCTCTCACCTCGATGCCAGCACGCGGCATGCTCAGATAGAGTGGGAAGTGCCTCCACGGGTGGATCTCGTGGATGCTCTCAAGGAACACTTTGTGCAATGCAGAATCGTCTACATGGACTCTCTTGACATCATAAAGCACCGTCTGGGTCCAACCAACGATCCACGTGAACAAGCACACTATCGTTTCGGTCACTGGCCTTCGATTACTGCAAATGTTCTGTTACGTCATCTAGCATCTACTTCACCGACCAATGTCAGTATATGCTGGAAGGAATGCTTGACATCATTGGCGCTTCTCCTTTTGGCGCTCCAGCGCTCTCGAAGGTTGCTTCGGTTTGCTCTGGCTGGCCTAAAGGAAGAGTTGTGGAGAGAATTAGAGAACGAGGGGTGTGATGGTTGGAGTGCCAAAGAACACCCAGATTGGCTGTTAATCCAGGCATGTTCCTCATATGCGACTCGGAGCTGCCATCGCCGCTGATCCTACACTTGCTCTTTTCCAGATCCAAGGCAACTTTCTCATTCGTCGTTCTCAGGCAGAAGCTGCCATGGAGGTCGTGTCCCCACAATCTCGCGAAAACACCGTGATGCAGGTCAATATTGGCGAAGGGAAATCATCTGTGATCATCCCAATCGCAGCTGCTGCCCTTGCTGATGGAAAGCAGCTTGTTCGCGTCATTGTTCCGAAAGCATTGACAATGCAAATGTTCGAATTGTTTGTCAGTCGACTTGGTGGGCTCGCAAACAGGCCAATATACCATCTACCCTACTCTCGTACCCCCCACCTCGACTGTTTTGGCCAGGTGATCAGTCCTCAAATTTATGATCTTCACCGACTCATGCGTCAGTGTATGAAAGAGCGCGGAATTCTACTCATGCAGCCCGAACATGTTGTATCGCTCAAGCTGATGGGTGTGGAGGAGCAGTTACGTAAAGGGAAACTCGAATTGCGACCTGGGCCGAAGCCGGCCTACAAAGACGTCACTAGTGCCGCCGCTTTGCTCGACTTGAAGCTGGTAGGTGCAAACTCGAATTGTATACGCTGGTGACAATTGATTCAGATTATACTTTAGCACCAGCCCCTGAAAGATAGCATTGTTGGCCGTGTGCTTCGAAGGACAGATTGGTCGCCAGCAAGTCCGAGTCAGTCTCGTGGCGATCACCGAACCAAAACCGATGCTAGACATGATCTTCAAGTTAACGAAGACGACGGAAGCACTCAGGTTGCTGTATCCAACTCGTGGCTGAGTCTTCAGAGATGGATGGAAGCTCACGTTCGAGATATTCTAGACGAGAGTGACGAAATCCTTCACTCCCGTTTTAGCCTCATCTACACCCTCGGCTGCGAACAACATGTGGATGGATATCCTCATCGATGGACAATCATTCAACAGGTTCTACGGCTCGTCAAGAAGCACGTATATTCTCTTTCAAGGTATTCCCCGGACTGCATACAATCGGAATCCAAACAACCTGGGTCCTTCCCTTACATTCGTATCACGCGGGCCGCCGATGTCGGTCGACGGCTTAAATCATTGATCACTGAAGACGTGATGGCAGGGCAGCTTCCCGATTTCGATTTTCGACATCTCTCCCCAGCACTCCATGACGCAATTCGTGGTTTCATATCAGACGAAGGTATCCTCCAAATCCCCGATACAGAGAGGAGGGTGAAAGAGTATGCCAAGGCTTCGCCACAGAGTCATCTCTGGAATGGGCTATTGCTACTCCGTGGTCTGCTCACTTCGAACATTCTCCTGTTTGCTCTCTCAGAAAGGAGATGGCGTGTCGACTATGGCCTCTCCCCCGACATGCGACACAGAGAACACGACGGTCGTCTTATCGGTCGAGCTCCCACTATGCTCGCCGTTCCATATCGAGCCAAAGACATCCCAGCGCCCAACACACAGTTCGGTCACCCAGATATTACCATTCTCCTTACATGCTTATCCTACTACTATACCGGTCTCAGCAGCGAACAGTTGAGAACTTGCTTTGAAATTCTCCTAGATCAAGATGATCCGTTCACGGAATACGCCGTTTGGATGAAGGAATATCATGCAGTCCCCGATCCCCTACGGAAACTCAGCGAGGTCAACCTTGCGTCTCTGGAACAATGGGACAATGTCATATTCCCGTTTTTCTCTCGGAATAAAGCAACAATAGATTATTACCTTTCGCGAGTCGTGTTCCCGAAGGAAGCGAAGCAATTTCCTTGGAAACTCACCGCATCCAGCTGGGATCTAGCTGAGAAACGGGAGAAACTTATAACTGGTGAGTGATTCCTCGTCGGTTGGTTAGGTTGCTCAATCAAGTTTCAGGATTTTCGGGTACTAACGATGGCAAATGGTTGCTACCGATGTCGATCGCTCAGCGTGATCTTGCTCATCAGAAAGGATCCAATGCAACAGTTCTCGCCCATCTTCTCCGGCCAGAAAATAGCTCTTATCTGGTCTCTCAGGGAGACGACAAACCGTGGGATACGCGCGCATTCCTCCGACTGGTGCACCAGCAACAGCCCAAAATTCGTGTCTTACTGGATGTTGGCTCCCAGATACTTGATCTTTCCAATCGCAAAGTGGCTGCAGCCTGGCTTGAAATCACTCGCGATGCAGGGGGTGCTATCTATTTCAACGAAAGAGACGAACTGATGATTCTCACCCGAAACGGTTCTGCTTCGCCCTTGTTGTCATCGGCGTTTGCTCGACAGTTGGGCCGTTGCGTTGTCTACTTGGACCATGCTCACACGAGAGGTACTGACATCAAATTTCCTGTTGGATCAAGAGCGGCCGTCACATTGGGTCCCAAGGTGACTAAGGATGCCCTCGTACAAGGTTAGCATTAGACGCTCTGACGAGGTATTTTGACTCATGGTTCACGATCCTCTTTTATGAAGGTTGCATGCGGATGCGCCAACTAGGCCATGGTCACTCTGTTATGTTTTTCGCCCCGCCGACAGTGGATTGGTCCATCCGGGCTGCATCCAGAAAAACAGACCCGAATTGCCTGGTCACTACCGTTGACATCCTATGCTGGGCCATACATGAGACCTGTGCCGACATTCAGCAGCGAGCTACCTACTGGGCGCAACAAGGCATGAGTCATAAAACAAGACAACACGCTTGGTCCAGTTTCTGCAATAACAAGATTCCACCAGAACAACTGGCGGATGCCTGGCTCCAGCCTGAAAAGACGTCTCTGCAAGATTTATATGCTCCAGAAACAGAAAACATGCGTTGCGACTTGCAGGAACTGGACCCAGAGATTCGCCAACGATGCAAAATCCTTGGTGTTTTATCACTCCCCAAGGCACAGATGGACGAAGAACAAGAACGAGAGGTTCATCGCGAGCAGGAACGCGAACGAGAGG